>NW_010729341.1:320735-387039 GCF_000365185.1 Nelumbo nucifera | reverse complement strand
TGCCCGGGGGGGACACCAACTTGGTAAGTTGTTGCTTGGGTGCTTGCCTAGTTGTCACGAGGTGCCACGTGTCGCAATTTCACTGGAGGGCCAAATATGCCCTCATTAGTAGGTACTAAATTGTTATGTTTTGAAAGTTTGGGTATTGAATTGTCGCATTTTAAAGTTCAAGGACCAAAGTGGTACTATGCCTAAAATACAAGGTACTAATCAGGAATTTTCTCTTAAAGAATCCACTTCCTTTTTTTAATAAAAGGGAAAATTCCTTACCAGTACCTTGAACTTTAGGGGTTGTTTCAAATCAGTCCCCAAATTTCAAAACGTGTCTATGTAATACCCAAATTTTCAAAATGTGTCTAATAGGTCCCTTCCATTAACAGTTCGTCAATTATCTATATCACGTGATGACATGTGCCAGTTAAAATTTTAAAAAATGTCAAAACCACCCTTCTAAAATAAGACACTCTACCTTGAAAGAAGACACCTCTTTCTCGTAAGAAGACACTATTCATTTTAAGGGAGATTCGTTTGGTTTAACCAATGCAATGGGATTCAGGAAGCTTGGGGCAAATTTATGAACAAAAAACGTCATCTAAGCAACTTTGAAAACATCAATTTTTTAAATTCGACAGAGATTTCTAGTTGTTGCTCTGGTTCTTGGTGATTCACGCTATTATGCCAATCTCGGAGAGGAAATACTCCCTTCTAAACTTTCTTAAGCTATTCCGAGATTTTTGGGTTTTGTTGTATGTGTGCAGATCTACGAAGCAACTTTGGTAAAAAGTTGGGGAGCTTCAGATCTCTGGTCTTCTTGCGATAAAAGAAGCGGTAATAGTTGCAAAACCTTGGGTTCTAAAGATGGGGAACCAGGTAAGTAACAATCTTAGGCACACTCTTTTGCTTGAGGCTTCCAAGAAAAAACACCCAAAAACCAAAAAAAAGAACGCTCTTCTATAGAAGAAAGTGCATCTCTCATCCAAGATGAAAGAAAGACCATTGAGATGGTCTCAGGACCATTGAGATCAACTTCAAGAAAGGCTCATACATATAACTCAGGACCACTTGACTGAGGCAAAGTCGAGAGGACAACCTCTAGGTTTGGATTGCCAATATAGAGAAATGATGTCACACGCCTGTCGCTCTAACGCCAAATTCAGAACAGAGGAATATTCTCTACTACCTTTCTAAGCTCACCGTTACATAGCAATCATAGGCAGTTACTAGGGATGGAAATTTTCCCCATCCCCGGCGGGGACCCGACTTCCCCGATTTGATGGAGTCGGGGATGGGGATTGTTTTGGCGGGGCAGGGATAGGGACGAGGATTAATAGGAATCCCCGATTGGGATCGGGCTCGAGGATGGGGATTGAGGTCCCCGCCCCGACCCGACCCCGATTATGTATATATTATTATGTTATTTATATTATATATATCAAAACATATTTAGAAAATTATTTATAATTTAAAATTTTTATTTATTTTAAGTAAATTTATTTTTCAAATAAATACTATTATCTAAAAAATTGGGGATTCGAGTCCCCGCGGGGAAACCATCCCTGTCGGGGACAGGGGATGGAGGACAAATTTTATCCCCAACGGGGATCGGGGGCGGGGACGGGGGTTACTTTTATAATTGGGGTCGAGGGCGGGGATCGGGGATGGGGAATATGATCCCCGCCCCGTTGCCATTCCTAGCAGTTAGGATTTCTTATCTTTCAATTATTATACATGCTAACATGGCAATGATTGTAACTCGAACACATATAAATAATTGAATGAATGAATAAAGTGAGCACACTTTTCAGACAAAACCATCTTCTTCTCTGTTTTTGGCTTATCAATGTTTCCCCCTTGAGTGGTTTCGCCACCATACCTCGGGGAAACCCAAACCTCTCTTCTCGACAACAAGAAGAGGTCCATGACATCTTGGTATCAGAACAAGTAGTTGCTTGGGGTGGCCAAATGGCAGGCATTGAAGAACTACTTAGTGGGTTCGAAAGGACGTAGGAGACTATGCAAAAAACTCAGGAGGCCATACATAAATAGCTCGTCGAGATTACTGAGCATATGAATCACACCAGTTCACACTTGGAGTCTCAAGAGGATTCGAATGCTAGAGAGACAGATGGACAATCGGGGAGGAATGGGGAAGGTTCCTCTCAGACAGGAAGCGGGATGAGGGGACACCAAAAATTCTGGAAGGTAGATCTCCCTAAGTTTAATGGGAAGGGATTGGATGGGTGGCTGTTGTTGGTGGGGAAATACCTGGAGATCCAGGAGATTTTGGAGGAACGTTGGGTTACGGTAGCAAGTCTAAGCTTTGAAGGAAAAGTAGTGGAGTGGTACAGTTGGTTTAAAGAATACCAGTCGAACCCCTCCTAGGCGCAGTTGGTGGCAGTGATGGAAGTCTGCTTCATCAGACCCCAAGGTAGTAACTACGCTGGATGCCTATCCAAACTGAGCCAATCCACAGCAATGCAGGAATACATGGAGGAATTCCAACAGCTCTCCAGTAGAGTGAAGGGGTTGTCAGAGGGCTACTTGGTGGGGTGCATTGTGTCTAGGCTCAAGATGGAGATTTGAGTTGGAGTCGAGAAGTTAGAACCACCAACTCTAGCAAGGGCTTTCCAATTAGCTTTGTTGGAGGAAGAAGAATAGAACACTCACAGAACTTCTTAGGGGTTGATCACCAGCGACGACAATGGTGCCCCCTCTGAAGGCACCCTTGGAGGGCAAGAAGATGACTCTATCGGAGATCAAGAGGTTGACCCTAGCGGAGGCCAAAGAACGGAGGGATAAGGGGTTGTGTTTCAACTACGATGAGCGGTACGTTCTAGGCCACAACCACAATCAATGAAGGTTGTACTAAATCATAACCAACATGGAGGAATTTGAGGAGGAAGAGGAAGTGCAGGAGCCCGAACCCGAGACCTCACTCCATGCCATTAATGGGATGGATAGCCTACAAATGATGCATATCCAAGGAACGATAGACTCCTACTTGGTGACCATTTTGATCGAAAGTGGTTCATCCCACAACTTTCTAGATCTGAAGGTAGCAGAGAGCCAGGGTGCCAATGATGGAAGATGCGTGTTTCTCAGTGATCGTGACCAATAGAGAGAAGTTGTTTGGTAATGGAAGATGTGATGATGTGGTTATACGAACCTAGGGAGTACTACTGCGTGCAGACTTCTTCTGCTCAATCTCCCTAGTTTTGATGCAATCTTGGGGACACAGTGGTTGCGAATGCTTAGGGATGTGACATGGAATTTCTCTAGGCTGACATTGAGCTACCAGGATGAGCACGGGGTGAAATCTCTACGGGGAATCAGGTGTCGAGATTTAGAGGTGGTCGATGATATATGAGCCCGACGAGATTTGGCTCATGCATGTTGTATATACCTTTTGTAGGTCATAAAAAGGAAGGCGGGAGAATAGCCATCCATCGACAATTCCCTGTTCCAACAGCTGACGGCCGAATACTCAAACGTGTTCTCTGAGCCTCCAGGGTTACCCCCTCATCACCGAGTAGACCATGCCATTCCCCTTATCCCGGATACCCAACCGGTTTGTCAAAGACCATACCAGCACCCCCATTGTCAAAAGGGGGAGATCGAGGAGGTCATCCAAGAGCTATTGAGCAAAGGAATGATTCATTTGAGCAACAGCCCTTTTGCTTCACCGGTCTTGTTCATCAAGAATAAGGACGAAGAATGGAGACTATGCATTAACTACTGAAGACTGAACAACCTCACTATTAAGGATAAGTATCTAATGTCGATCATCAACGACTTGCTGGATGAGTTGCACGGTGAGGTGATATTCTCTAAGCTGGATTTATGCTCAGGCTACCACCAAGTTTGGGTCATAGAAGAAGATATACCCAAAACAGCCCCTCGACCTTCCATGCTTTGATGCATGAAGTGTTTAATGACCTCTTGAGAAAGACTGTTCTGGTTTTTCTGGACGACATTGTAGTCTACAGCAAGACAGAGGCAAGACATAGAGAATATCTCCGGGAGGTTCTTGGTTGACTTCGGCTTCACCAGCTCTATGCAAAAAGAAGAAAGTATAGATTTTGAATGACACAAGTGGACTATTTGGGGCACATCATCTCTTAGAATGGGGTGGTATTCGATCCCTCCATAGTCAGCTTCATCCAAACTTGGCCATTGCCTCAGACTATCACAGAGCTCTGATGTTTCCTAGGATTAACCAAGTATTGCCGCAAATTCATCAAGAACTACAATAAGCTTACCAAACCTCTCACGGAACTTTGGGGATGGAGCCCCTCTATAGGTCAAGCCTTCCGTAAACTAAAGCAGTCATTCACAACCGCCCCTATTTTGGCCTTACCGGATTTCTCCCAACCATTCACTTTAGATTGTGATGCCAACAATGTAGGCATTGGTGTTGTGCTATCTCAAGGAGGGAGAGTGATTGCCTACTTCAGTAAAAGCCTTAGCACTTAGAATCTGGACCGATCCACTAATGATAAGGAATTGACCGCCATGGTGGTCACAATCTAGAAGTGGTGTCGGTACCTACTCGGCCACAAGCTCGTTGTTCATTTAGATCATCAAAGCTTGAAGTATCTGCTTGATCAGAGGGTCAACACTCCCTTCCATCAAAAGTTTCTCAATAGAATCCTAGGCCTAAACTTTGAGATACAATATCAGAAGGGGAAGGAGAATGCTGCCACGGATGCTCTTTTGTGTGTATCCCCTGAGTTGATGTCAATAACTTGGTCGGTCCCTAATTGGTTGGACTTGTTGCAGTCCGAAATAATGGCATAACCTCAGATGACAGTGTGGATGGAGAAAATACAGAAGCTGGGTGAGAAAGGGGAAAATATCGAGTGTAGGACAGTCTGATATGGTGACAAGGACAACTGGTGTTAGGGGACAAGTCACCGTTACGGAGGCAGTTATTCAACAAATTAAATTCCTCCCCAACTAGTGGGCATGAGGGCTATTACAAGACCATGCACCAAAAATAAGGTAGGTCTATTACTGGAAGGGATATAAGAAGCAGGTCAAAGAGTAGATTAGGCAGTGCAATGTCTATCAAAGGAATAAAGGAGAAAATCTTCCTGTTCCCGGATTATTGCAACCCCTACCGATGCTAGAGAAGAACTGGACCGCCATCTCCATGGAGGGATGGCAATTTTCCCATCCCCGACGGGGACCCGACTTCCTTGACCCGATGGGGTCGGGGATGGGGATTGTTTTGGCAGGGCGGGGACGAGGATGGGGATAAATAGGAATCCCCAATCGGGGTCGGGGTCGGGGTCGGGGATGGGGATTGAAGTCCCCACCCCGCCACGACCACAATTATATATTTATATTTAAATATTACTTATATTAAATATATATTATTTATATTAATTATATTACTTATATATATGTATATATATATATATATATATCAGAACATATTTAAAACATTAGTTACAATTTAACATTTTTATTTAATTTAAGTAAGCTTATTTTTCAAAAAATATTATTATCTAAAAAATTTAAGGGATTCGGGTCCCCGCAGGGAACCCATTCTCGTCGGGGATCGGGGATGGAGGACAAATTTTATCCCTAAAGGGGATCAGGGATGGGGATGGGGGTTAATTTCAGAATCGGGGGTAAGGATGGGGAATATGATCCACGCCTTGAACCTGCTCCGTTGCCATTCCTAGATGGACTTCATTGAAGGATTGCCCCCCTGATCTCTCTCTCTCTCTCTCCCCCCCCTTCTTCTTTCTCCATTCTTAGGCCTCTCCCTCCGCCTCTGGTCTCTCTCTCTCTCTCTCTCTCTCTCTCTTTCTCCCCAAAATCACATCGTTGATTACTTCCTTGATCTTTCATTCATCGCACTAGAAAGGCCTTGAGCGCTCTGGTCACATCAATGACGATTGACAATAGAAAGGGTTCCTCTGCCCCCCCCCCTTTGTTTTTTCGGCTTTTGGTATGTAGGTTTTAGTCCCCTGTCTTTGTTTTATGGTGTTTCTACTGAACTAGTTCGATAAGCACCTTTTTCAAAAACACGGTCTTTTGGGTATCCAACGTATGTCTTAGGTCATCTCTTATAGTTTTTTCCTCTCCTACAAAACTTCTTTTTTCTCCTCTAAATTCATGGACGCACAATGTTCTCTTGAGAACGTAAGCTCTCCGAATATTATTGAAGTATTTTTCTGCCTCTTGTCTCCTGCTTTGTAGATTTTGCCCAACTTGATTAATGATCCAATAGTGGGAACTAGGTACGAGGAACCACTCTTCGGAATGTATGAAGTGGTAAGACTATTACTAGTTTGTTATCATATGTGTATTCTTTGTTCACTTTCTCCCATAATTCATGAAAAACAAAACACATCGGCTAAAAGGTATTCTGTGGATCAAGAATCTTATCGATATTGCTTGCAATATAATTCTTTCTAAGATAGAAACCAGATTCCTGTCTTCTTGATGCTCCCACGCCATTCCATATTTTTATTTTTAGGCTATTAGTTATCTCGCCATGTTGTTTTGGGTTCCTTCTTACTTCCTAAGGTTGCTAAGCAAAACCAAAACTCCACTGATGTTGGACTTTCCCAATGACGATGACAATGAATCCACCACCGTCGCTGAAGAGGAAGTTGAATTAGTAAAAGATGGCATGGCGGCAGCACTCTGGGCAAAACCTAGTACTTGGTATGACTTATGGGGAAAATAAGCTTATCGTCTCCCTCTCGGAGAGACTTGGTCATGTGATGACCAACGCCTGATCCACATCAGGGGTGAAGGTTGGATCCAGTACACAAGAGACTCTGCCAGAAAATGTCTAGGAAATTATGTCCCCTTTGCATGATGGGAAAAATAGTCTTTTTAATCCTTTCGTTAACGGACACTGACGGTAAGGAAGATTTAGTCAATTGTTAGAAACAGTACGGGTACTTTAAGACAATAATGAAATAGTAGGGGTATAGCTAGTCAATGTCCTAAACCTTAGGGGTAGTTTAAGAAATTTTCCCAAAATAGAAAAGATAATAATGGGAGGACAATCAACCATTTAACGATTTCACCCATATCAGATGTAGGTGTTGTGAATGGAAGAGCAACTCCCCGTCTCATACCAAGGGGAGTGCAAGATATCCCGACTCGCACTCACTGACTAGGAGTATTTGTGTTTGTTTTGTCGGGGATATCGAAGGGTCTTTCAGTAATTATGCATGGACGAGAGCTAACCAAAACTGTTTGAGATCGTAGATAAAGATTTCTTTTGACTTAGGAAAAGAGAATTTGTGTTTGAGAAGGAAATTCCATTGGAACCCGAACTAAAAGAAGTTGTTACCAAAACAAAAAGAACTCAGATCAATAGTATTTATATAAAACCTAGCAAGTAGCAAACCCATTGATGTTTTGAGATGATGAAGAAGAATTTTCCCCTTTCGACTCTATGTACTCTCTCACAATGACAGCCAAGAAAACATCTGTGTCTATGGTTTCTGGGTTAGTATTTTACTTTCTTTTCCCCATTCCTAGTATTAATATATATATATATATAATATATATATATATATATTTGCACAAGAGGGTTTAATAGTAAAAAGTCCACTGTGAAAGCGTATAAGTTAGAATAGAATAACGCATCTTTCTATGGTTAATGTATTGATCTAAAATGCAGAAGAGAAAAATGTATTGAGCATTTTCATTTCTCCAGTTTAAATAGATATAAGAGAAGGTTCTTGAGAATCATGAAATACAAGGAAGAAACACGTGGTAAATGTGCCACGTGGTGATTACTGGTACAAGTGTCCTACTGACCCTGCTAATCGAATAACAAACCCAAATAGTCTTTTACAGTACAGACTAAAATATGCCCCCTCAAGTTGGAGCATGTTTACAAATAATGCCCAACTTGGATAGTGTTGCAATGAATTGGTCTTTGCCAAGAGTATCTTAGTGAAGATGTTAGTTGGTTGACTCTTTGTAGGAAGGTGGGAAGTGACAATAATTCCTTATTGAATATGATGTCTGATGAAGTGGCAGTCAGTTTCAATGTGCTTGGTACGCTGATGGAATATTGGATTTCACTGTTATGTGGAATGCTACCTTATTATCGCAATAAAATTCCATGGGTTTAGAATGTTGTAGGCCTAAGTCTCTAAAAATCCGACAGGGCCACAAAAGTTCACTGGTGGTAGATGCCATGGAATGGTACTCGGATTCAGCTGAGTGAGGTACTGTAGATTGCTTCTTAGATTTCCATGACAAGGGAGAATGGCCAAGAGTGATGAAATAGTCTGTATTTGATCGTCAAGTAAATGGACACCCTGCTCAATCAGAATCGCAGTAGGCCAACAAAACCAAATCATTGTTGGTAAAGAGGTGAATTCCTTGATTTGGACATGACTTCAAATAGCGAAGGACCCTAAGAGCTGCATCCATATGTTGTTAACATGGTTTGCACATGAATTGACTTAAAATATGTACAATGTATGTTATTTCTAGCTGAGTAATGGTCAAATAAATGAGCCTTCCAACCAATCGTCTATAGCATTCTAGATTATCAATGGGTGGGCATGCATTTGTCTTAAGATGATGTTGTTGCTCCACTGAGAAGGGACACCACTTACAGGCCAACATCACAACATCTTGGAGTATGTTAAGTGTATATTTTTCCTGACATAGGAATAAACCATCATCCATTCTTGAGACTTTGATGGCCAATATATATTTTAGTGGGCCAAGGTATTTAATTGGGAAACAGTTTTGGAGATATTTCTTCAGTGTTGCAATTTGAGTAGGATCACTACCTACGATGAGTAAGTCATTAACATAAGCCAAAATAGAAAGAGTTGAGTTGTGACTAAAGGGTAAAGAGAGTAGTATCAATTGCAGACTGAGTGAATCCCCATTGTTTGAGGACCCGCGCTAATGTATGAAACCAATTTCAAGAGGCTTGTTTGACTCCAAAGATAGACTTATTAAGACGGCACAAGCGGGGGTCAATGGAGTTGAGCAGATCCGGGGGTGGTGTCATGTAAATCTCTTCATGGAGTTCACCATGGTTGGTTTCTAGTTGTAATTAGGAAAGGTTTTAATTTCTTCTTCTTCAATCCCTTCACTAATGCAAGGATCAATCTTCCACATTTAGAGTTACCTGATGATGCACTACCAGTGTTCACTCTTTCATCCCAACCAATTTCTTCAGATTGTATTGTTTTCGGTATCAATAGCATTGACGACTCATCAGTAAACATTTTCATCATCTGTCGTGGAAAGGCAGATTGGACTGTGAGTCTCAACCTAACCGATAAACCACCATTCACGCTATGCTTTGTCAATCCAGTTTTCTGTAATGGATTGTTTTACTGCCTTGGGGTGAACGGGAACTTGGGGGTTTTACACCTTCTGGTGGGTCGCCACCATTAACCCATATATTTCTGATGGAATGTAATGGAGATCTAGTGTCGGTACGTCTTGGTCGAATGGGCAAATGGATTTTTGTGTTGAAGCTAGATTGTTCTAAGATGGTTTGGTAGGAGATAAAGAGTTTAGAACCACAAATGTTGTTTGTTAGTAATCAAGTGGCTGCAAAGGAAAGGCCATTAATGGTTTTGTGTTTTACTCCTTGAGTACCAGGAAGTATCACACATTCGGTGGAAGACATGATAACAAAGATTTATATGACACAATAGAACAACTGCACTCCACATGGATCCAACCTAATTTCCAGACACCACCAGATGAAGAGCTCGAATGGATTACTGCACAACCTGTCCCTCAACTGTAGCAAGAGCGTTCTTGATCAGCTTCCTTCGTCCTGTTCCAGATTTATGCTACTAGAAGAGGAAAAAGATAAACATTATTAGGGAGAATTTACCATGATAGCATCGTCCAAATGGTTTTCCATTTATCCCGAAAACTGTTTTTTCACTGAAGATGCAAATTTGCTTGCGTCCCATGTGAGTTTTTCAAGGCTCTATCCAATTGTGTAATATGGATGTCTCATGGTGCTTAGCTTCCTTGGGTGCTATGAACTGGATGATGCAAAATTCGTACTTTTTGTCTCATTTGTACTCATGAGCATTGCTAATTTTGTATCCCAATGCAACACTTGCACCAGAGACTAAATCATCTTGCATCCTGTCTCACTCCCAAACAAATAATCCCTCCTACCTCCATACTCTTTCATTATGAAAGGGAACTACCACATTTTACTTATCACAAAATAAAACAAAGTCAAATCTAAAGCAAAAGTAAACCGAATTTACACTCAACCTATTTGCACTCATATGCATTAGCACAGTGTAAATGAAATTCAGTGCAAACAAACATAGCCTAATCCTCAAATTATGCCCCCATGGCTCAATGTGATCTTTAGCTTACTATTATTACTTTTTAGTATTTGGTGTTACTCACCACACTAATTGAGCCACTTAACATTGATTTATGGTAGGGGTTGGTTGGGCTTAGACCTACATCTACTTTCCTATTATTTCTTGTCATATATGGTTATAAATAAGTAAAATGATACAAATAAACAACAAAATTTTAAATTATCCTTTATATAAAATTCAAAATATTATTAAATTTAACACCTAGTAAATAAAGTTTATATGCTTTCCAACAAAATCCAAGTCGAGTTTAGCCTAATATTGTAGGGCCAGGTGCCTACTAGGTAGGGCAGAAATTGCCGTCCCAAGTGACACATTTAGAAGTTCGGGTACTAAACTGAGACTATCCCTAGAATAAAGGGTACCAATATGGAATTTACCCTCAAAAAAAATATTACCAGCTTTTATATATTGAAAGTTTGATATTAATTAAGAAATAGAGAAAATGTTATGTACTTAGTTGCATGGAATCTTAGTATTAATTACTCATTCAATCCATGAATATATTGAGAATGTCAAATTAATTAATCCACATCTTGACAATAAATTAAACCATTGAATCAGGGGAATTAATACCGGCATTTAGGTGAAAACAAGGTTCAAAATTTTGATACATATTAGGTCGCATCAGTCTATACATATCATATCCGGGGCTTCCCGATATACCCTTATAGGGGATGTTTCAGGATTTAACCTAGTTCAGGGGGTAGACGGGCCTTAAACCGACCCCTCTAGACCAGGTTTTAAAAAAAAAAGGGGAACAAGCCCCAACACAATCTAATACACCACTACGACGTATCGGACTGTATCGATATTTTGAACCTTGGGTGAAAAAGAAGCAATGTGCCAAATTAATTCTTCTTGCACTGCAATTGCATTTGCATCAATTCAAATGCATGAAAGTGCAAATGAAAAGAATGCAAATTCTATTCCACATTTACTTTGGCTTTTGCTTCTCTTAACTTCAGGTTGTATTTTACCTTTATTCAAGCTGCAAACAAAACAAATAAGGCAAACATTGAAACAAAACTAAAACAGAAATTTAGGTCTGTCAATGGGTCAGGTTTAACCCGATGGACCCAAACAAATTGTGCTGGTTCTGGTTGGGTCGATTCCAGTTCTATCCTGTCTCGACCCGGCCAGACCAGACCCATTGACGACCCTAGAGAAATTGCACTTTGAAATCATAATGCATTCCCCTATTTTTGCACCAAAAAATATGAAATCGCAATGCAAATAAACCAGGCCTAAACAAGAAAATAATAAAATTGAAATAAGTGGAGGAAAAAAAAAGAAACTTCAAAGATGAGAAAACTAATGAAAATTTGGGAAGACCCACATTCACCATTATCGCGTGACTACCCACGGTGGAAGTGGAATGTATCTCGGAGACATCTCCCGTAGGCCCATTACGCTCTGAACTCTGAAGAGGAAAGAAGAGAATAATTGCTGTATGCCGCTGTTAAGAAGGAACCGAACTACTAACTACCTATAAACAAGGAATCTTCTTTTCTTTCCTCATTTTCAAGATTCAATGGACTGACTATGGAGTTTCTAGAACCATATAAAGTTGGCACTTTATTGTATGGCTATGACCCGTGAAAAGTTTATCACCATCACTAAGCCGTTTGTAGTCAGCAAGATACCAAATACAACCTAAATATCAGTGTTTAACACTTAAATTTAATTCCATTTTTTTCAGGTACTGCTTCTCATTTAACTTCAACTCCATTTCTATGGCGGGTGGGGGTTGAGAGAACAGCTGAATTCTTTATCCTTGTTGACTTATTTTATCTTTTTTTTTTAATTTTGGTTTTGATTAAATGATTATGTTTTGAAAGTCAGGTTGAATGATCGATTATGTTGAAAAATGATAGGTCACAATCTGCTTTTATATCAATCAAAGAAGGTTATAAAGGGCACTAAATTAAGTAGGATGTGTTTTAATGAAAGGGGTAAGACTACAAGAACCCTATAAAAGCAGTCAATTGCTTTCTAAGACTGAAAATCTTCCATGCATCTAAAGATAAGTTCAATACTACTTAAAAATAGCTGTTTAGTAAACAACAACTAGGGTCCTATGTACATCACCAAGAAGAGTGATAAATTTGGAACCACATTCACCATGGAGATTATTAGCTACTAATAAATTTGGATTTTTTGGGGGGAACATGAAGCATGGATCAGATATGGTTAAGTGCCACCTTTGGGTACTTGAGAATTTTAATCAGAAGAACATTGATGGGTTCTATTTTACTTTACTTTTAACAAATTAGGGGGTCACAAGTACCCCACATGGAGATGAGCTTGTGGTTAGAAATTTGTGTAATAATTTTATACCAACCCAATAAATTTTGATATATATTCATGAAAAGATAACTTCAAATAAAAAAAAGGAAAATAAAGTTCCAAGTTTATTGGATATCTTCTCATGAACATAGAACACCATATATGGTGGAAATGAGAGAAGGGATTGTTTATTATTCTAATTTAATAAATCAAGTCAAGACTTTTAACTATGAATGATCTGTATCTAAATCTAAAATTTTGGATGATATTCAATTGCATTCCCCGATTGTCTATCCAATTCTGAATTTCTGATTAGAGGTAAAGGCTGCCTTAATTTGCTCACATGAGTTTGAATGACAGTGGTGATATACTCAGTCATGTAGGGGACCCTTTAAAACAACAACCCACAATTGCTACGATCGATCGAATAGTGTGGTAGCCCTGAGTTGATACAAATTGAATCAAAGTGTTTGATTTATTGCCATGACCCTACCTTGAATTAGATGAAGTGGGTTCTTGATGGGCCACTGCAATACATCTTAGGCCATGATTTTTTATTTTGTCGATCCCTGCGCTAATTAGACAGTGTCCGTATCAAAATTAAGTTAACTCTTAATAAAACATTAAGGGGTTTATCAGCGACTTCAGTGTTCAATGTTCACACCTACCTGATGTAACAGCAGCTTCATCAGGACCGCGACAATGTGAACATTGGTTTGAAAAACAAAAAAGAAGAGGTTACTTCTCTCTCGCTTCCTAAAAGCGCTTTCAGTTTGGAGGAGAAACGGCCAAAGTAAACCGCAAACCGCGTTCCCAGCTGCAAATTTTGAAATTAAGCTCCACTACTTTTCATCTCTCTCGCTCTCTCTGTCCCTTACTCTTCCCATGCATACACGACATATGCCTACTTTATGCTATATTGCTATATAAGTAGAGAACTGCGACCTTTCTCTCGTCACAAGCTAATAATCAGTCTAAGCTTCCGATACCCAGAGTTGTGAGCAATGGCCTCTACAACTACCACCCAACTCTTTCTCACGCTGTCTCTCCTTTCCCTCCTTGCGTACTCAGCCCATGCACAGCTCTCGACAAACTTTTACGCCAATACTTGCCCTAACCTACCAACCATCGTTCGCAATGGAATGAGGCAAGCTGTCAACAGAGAAAGGCGACTGGGTGCCTCCATCCTTCGCCTTTTCTTCCACGATTGCTTTGTTAACGTATCCACCGTTAACACCCTATTATCCCCTTAATTTGTCTCTGTCTTCACTGTCTCTTTGTGTGTTACGTACAGTTGTTACATACATATTTTCTCTGGTCTAGGCTAGCTAGCTAACACTTCAATGACTGTTCCAATCCAGGGTTGTGACGCGTCAATCCTTCTCGACGACACAGCTACCTTTACCGGGGAAAAGAACGCAGCCCCAAATCGAAACTCAGCACGTGGGTTCGAAGTGATCGACTCCATTAAATCTCAAGTGGAGGCCTCTTGCAATGCGACTGTGTCATGTGCAGACATCCTCGCTCTTGCTGCACGAGATGGAGTAGTGTTGGTTAGCATCACAGCCTACTCTCTCTTTCTCTCCCTCTCTCTCTCTCTCTGAGCGTTTTCTGTAATTGCAGCTGGGAGGACCTACATGGAATGTGCCACTAGGACGACGAGATGCAAGAACAGCGAGCCAAAGTGGAGCCAACAGCCAGATTCCAGGGCCAAGCGAAAACCTCTCCAGCCTCATATCCAAGTTTGCTGCCAAGGGCCTTAGCGCGCGGGACATGACGGTGCTGTCGGGCGCCCACACCATAGGCCAGGCTCAGTGTCGCACCTTCCGAAACCGTATATACAACGACACCAACATCGACGCCAACTTCGCAGCGACGAGAAGGGCGAACTGCCCGGCGACGGGTGGCGATGCCAATTTGGCCCCGCTTGACATACAGACCCCAGCCCGGTTTGATAACAACTACTATGGGAACCTTGTGGCTAGGCGTGGGCTGCTGCATTCAGACCAGGAGCTCTTCAACGGTGGATCCCAGGATTCTTTGGTTCGCTCCTATAGTACTGATGGGACCTCTTTCGCACGCGATTTTTCTGCTGCCATGGTGAGGATGGGCAATATCAGTCCCCTCACTGGAACCAATGGAGAGATTAGGTTGAACTGCAGGAGGGTCAACTGATTTTCCTCCTACCTTTTTTAATTATATATAAGAAAAAATAACAGAGGTCATGTGCCTTCAAACTGTTGAAATGGAGGGTTGGGCATTGCTTGTCACCCTTCCTTTTCATTCATTTTCCTTTTCGTTCTCTGCTAAGTTAAATCGAACACCTTACTCTACTCTACTCTCTCTCTGTCTCTCTAGATTCCATTTTTAATGAAGATTGGCTAGTTCTTGTCTCATCAACTCATAGAAAACTTTACCCAGAATAATAGAAGATGAAGATATGAACAGGAAATGTTTTTGGTTACCCAATCATTTTGCTGCATCCTGCATGCAATAGGCTGACTACTTTGACCAGGCGTGTGCCGATGATTCTCCTCTAATAATAGCCCAAAGGGCCCAGAAATGCCACCCAACAAATGAATGGACTTTTTTAGCTTTCATTAATTCGAATGGACTTTTCAGCTTTGGGTTTCCAGCAGATAAGGGCAATTTTTTGTCCTGAATATTTTATTTATTTTTATAAAATAATTAAAATAAAATAATTTTTTTTAGGGAAATGACACTGTTTATTTTCTTCCTTTGTTCTTTGTTCTTTTAGTCTCTCGCACTCAGAAACCCAAACAAAAAAGAGAACGGAAACACAGCAACTGCGCCATTTCTTTCATTCTCGCTCTCTCACTCTCTCGCCGTTGCGACTTCTTTCTCTCTGTGTCTTACCTCCACGATCTCTACAAGTACGGGGATGCCGCCTTCATCGACCAAAGCGGTTTTCACATCTGGTACAGAAACACAGCGACGATGCCATTTCCCGCGAGAACCGCCATTAATGCATCGACCAACTCGGACTTTGTTCTCCTTCATCGAACATAGCGAATAAAGAGCCGTTAATGCATCCTTTTTTCTGCGAGAACCGCCATTCTCCAATAGGAATACTAGAAGTGGGACGACGCCATTTCCCGTGAGAACCGCTGTTAATGCGTCCTTCACCGAGGTTTCAAATCCTGTGTATTCGGATGAATACAGAGGAGGGCAGAGGAAGGCGATCAACAGTGTCACTGCCCTTCTTTGATATTTTCCAAAAAAAAAATTTACTTATTTTTGTTATTTTATAAAATTATTATCTTTTATTGATATTCAGGGCAAAAAGTTGCCCTTATCTGAGGGAATAGTCATTCCCTCTCCCTTCCATTGCAATAAGAATCCATTCTAATTGATCTAATTCTAATCTAAACCAAACAAGTGAAGGAAATAGACCATTCTCATCTGAATTTCAAGGTTCCTATTCCGATTCCAACTGTAAACCAAACAGACCTTAAATCCCAATTGAACAATATGAATGACCAATTGCCAAATCTTGGCCGTTCTTGGGCCTCACTTGTTTTGGCCTGTATATTAGAAATTCAACGTCATCAATTAACGTCCTCAGAGACCAAGAATAGGTCTGGAATAATTTGGCCTATCCAATTTTTGACTGAGGCCTTAAGAATCTTCTCGTGAGGTCCACCTAATTTCTTTAGGCTCCCTTATCATTTTTTAGATCCTAACAAAATTAAAGCCATATTTCTGCTGTATGCATTCCAGACTGAAATAAAGGCCCTCGAGCTCGGAGGCACATTTCCAATTTCATAACGTTTTGAAATTGAGTCAGAGTGCCTGTTGGTAGGATCTTTGACTCGTTGGATTAGAGATTTGGGATTGGGATCAAGTCTCACTATCACCAGGTTAGGTTGGGTGGGGATTAAGTAAAGGTGCCAATGGACCGGTTTTAGATTGGATCCCGTCCAGTCCAAAATCAATTTCGACAGATTGGATGGACCAACAAGACATATTATTGGATTGAATCAATTCGGTACAAAATATTTATTATATTAGATTGAACTTGGTTCATCCGTAATAAATTTATATCGGATTGGTTTGGATTAAGTCAATATCTAATCCATTGATATAAGATAAGAATATAGGTGTCAATGGACTGGGTTTGGATTGAAACAAATCTAAATTAAAATGAATTTGAACAGATTGGATGGTCCAAACATTGAATTGACCGGTACAATTTGGTCCAAAATATACATTGGATTGGATTGGACCTGGTCCAGTTATAATGGACTCACATTGGACTGGATCGGATTGGACCAAATCCAGTCCCTAAGATTAAGGGAGGGGATGGACTACCTCCCTTTGTGTAGTCCCATGAAGAAAAAAAATAAAAGAAAATAAAGAAATAAAAGAAAAAGAAGAAATTGAGTCAGACCAGGGAGTGTTGTTTTATGGGCTTATCTTGTATTAATTTCGTCTACATACTAATCCTTATTATGTCAAGAACCAAATACAAAGTTGACAAATAGGGGTGTCTATGGATCGGTTTTGGACTGGACCAGCCAAAATTAAAATCAATTCGTCCGGACTGAACAGACCAATAAGACATATTGAATTGGACCAGTCCAGACTTAATGGTCCAAAGTATTTGCTGGATTGGATTGGACCTGATTCATCCATAATGGATTTATATTGGATTTGGTCAGAACAAATATCAGGTCCATTGATAGAAGATAGAACACAGGTGTCAGTGGACCAGGTCTGGGTTAGAACCAGTCTTAATTAAAACCAATTCTAACATATTGGACAGTGCAGACATTGAATTAGACTGGTCAAGAGTACTCACCGGATTGGATTGGACTTGGTGCATCTGTAATGAATTTATATTGGACTAGATCAGAATACATCAAATCCGGTCCAATTGACACCCCTACTGACGAGTGATGATCCAATAACAAGAACCACATGAAATTCAAGTTTTAAGGATGGATTAAAATTCAATATGATTTTTTTTATTAAAACCCACCTAGATGATTAGCAATTTTGTGATACCAGTTGATTGGTTATAAGTCTTTAGTCTTTTCGGTATTATTTCTTTTTTTTTTCTTTTGTTCAACAAGAGTCTGTAAAAAAGATGGAGGGCATCAGATCAGCATACATGATACATCCCTTCCTATTGACAAGGCCTACATACTACCAATTATAAAACTATTTCTTCTTGTATAGCTTGCAAATGTTATCTTTTATCACACATCTAGAATTTTGTGTCAGTTCAGGTTTTATGTTCACCATGACCCCTTAGAAATTTTTTCCTTCTTGCAATTTTAAAAGATAAAGAATAACCAAAAGGCATTATGAACTCAATTCTCATTGATTGCCAAACAGTTTAACTCAATTGTCATTGAAGTATCTATTAATTATCTCTTAATTTAATTTTATATTAAATCAATGCTCTATATGTTATACTAGAAAGTTTGTTTAATATTAAAATATTAAATATATACAAAAGCTAATATAAGCTTATATGTCTAATAATATTAAAAATAAATAAATCTATTAATTTGTTTGTATTATTCCAAACCCAGATATTCTATATTATTGGTCCTCTCTAAATTAAATTTTATATTAATCCAATATGATGGCATCTGAATAGAAATTTATTTTAACAAATTAAAAGTAAACATAATAAATAAAAAAGAATAAAAGAGATTTGTGGATATGTCTATAATGAAACTATAAGCAATTGAAGTAGTATTTAAATTTTGTGTTTTTATTCATGGTAAGTATGACCATGGATTATTTTTATTAATGATAGAAAAGGCTAGAAAACAACAAAGGGATTAAATATATAACTTGTGGCCCACTAAACGGGTTAAATGGTTCAGTGGTTCAATTAGATGAATCACCAAGTCATTGGTTGAGTCTTTTCTTCTTATTTGGGCAAATAAACGGTTAGTGGATTAAATGAACATAACTAAAAACCTAATTGATGACACATTGACAATCATACCTATTAAGTTAACAAGGGGTTGAAAATATTTATACTTAGTAAGATTTTGGTTATAAAGTCAATTAAGTAAAAGTGGATTAGTTTTTATTTGAATCTAACCATATATAGGATGAAAGGGTTGGATTTAATTTAGGGAAAATTCTCGATAGGCACCATGTACTTTAGGTCGAGTGTCAGTTTAGTATCCAAATTTTAAAACGCGACAATCTAGTACCCGAACTTTTATTTTACGACAATCTAATACCCGACGTTAATCAGCGGTTAAATAACATGCACAAAGACAAAAATGTCTTTCAAGTGTAAACTCACAACCTTATTCATCTGTGTAAACTCCCAACCTTCCACAATTGCGTACTTGTTTAACTACTTCACCGATGAAGCACCGATGGAGAGAGATGCCTCTGCTCTCCCCACCATCCTCATTGAGTAACTTCCCTACCGGCTATACCTGTGCGACCACAGTGGTGCCCTTGGCGACGATGAAGAGGACTCCTCGTCTGACGAACATGATGATGAAGATGACGGGGAGAATTCCTCCAACATTCCTTCCCACTTCCTCTCTTTCAACCTTGCCTTCACCACCTACACCAGGGCTTCCGGCGGACCACCATAGTCGATGTAAGCAATTAAATCGCCCACTGAGAGGGCTGTAATTGCCGCTGCGACCGTTTCATCGCAGCTTGCCAGGGTGTCTGGAGAGATCTCCCCGATTAATTTGCCATCATCATCTATGACGGCGACGAGGGTCTGTTGAGACAAGGAACTGGAGATTAAATCCATAGCGAAATAGGCCATATCGTGATATCCGATGGCTAGGACTCGTCTGCTTGTCGTCATCCTCCATGATTCTTTCCCCCAAACTCCCAGTTTTACGGTGCAATCTTGTCACTACAAGGAGCAATGTTGATTTGCAATTTCCAGCGTTCCAAATCAAGAACCCACCCAAATGTCCCCAGGTTCGAAAGTTCATGGCTGAAGAGCTAGCTCCCAGGTCACCTTGGTCGGTCTCAAATGTTCCTGACAAAAGATATCATAATCAGATTGAGACTTCATAGGCGAAAAAGCAGTGGGTTTAACAAAATAGTAACCATTCCCAGAAGAATTTTCAAGGAAGATATTAAGTAAAATGAAGTAAAAACACAAACACATCAACAATCCTCTTTATAGAGACCGGAGAAGAATAAATGAAGTAAAATAAAGTAACCATTCCCAGTAGGTCAATATTCCTGCTGGCTTCGTGAGAAAAACAGAGACCGGAGATTTTAGCGCAGAGGAAGGGGAAGCGAGGTTCTTCGCTTTATAGAGATAGCAAATCACATCAACCATGCAAAGGTTCAAGACACATCGACAATCCTCAAAGTCGACTTTCGCATTCGAGGAGTGATTACAACTCCAAACGCTGAGAAAGTTGTCACCCAACCCCTTGAGCATCAACAACACATCGCTGACGGTGGCGGAAATGGAGAGCGACCTCAGTGCCGGCTTTCCAAGACAGAGGTCGAATACCTCGCGAGTCAACAAGCCAACTGCCATGCAAGAGAAGAAGAAATGATGGACAAAATCCCTGTAGAAACAAACCCTAAGATGGATGCAAAACGATACAAACCCTCGAAACGACGATACTCGGCGATGGTGGCATCGTATTGCCAAAGGTGTGGGTACTTATAAACGGAGTTTCCGGGAACCCAAATCAGGTTCCAGGAATCCAATTCTCTTGTTCACAAGATAATGCGGTTTAGCGAGCTGCGGGACCCACCTTATTGTTCGGTTCAATAGGGAGCCACCTACGCACTCAGCCATTGCTGCAAGCATTTTTCGGTGTGGCGAAGAACGTCTGATTGGTAGTTCACCTCCATCAAGAGATTTGGGTTTACGGAACTTGATCATCATTTTCTTGAGAAAGAAGATGATGAACAATGTGTTTGGGCTCAATTTCATTTTCTTGAGAAAGGATGATGAATAGAGTTTAAGGGTAATTTTGACATTTTTAAAAGTCTTAAATCGCACATGAGGTCACGTGATATACATAATTGACGATCCATTAATGGTAGGTACTAGATTGTCACAAAATGAAAGTTCAGGTACTATTTGTTGCATTTTAAAGTTCAGATATTAAATTGGCACTCAACCTAAAATAGAAGGTACCTATCTGGAATTTTCCCTTTAATTTAGACTATATTAAAATGGACTACATATTGATCCACTCAAATCTGAATGAATCTAAGTCTGGTAAGGCAGCAAAGCCTAAAGACTATAACTTTTCAAAATTGAACTCAAAATTTATTGGATGTCATAACTCTTCTTTATAGCCTCTAATTTTCCTAAATTTTGTGTTTTTAATTTAAAAATAAATAGAAAATATCATATGTGAGGCTACTTAAACTCACCCATAAAATAACCATTTTAGTGTTTCTTTTTTTATCAGGAAAGTGAATTTTGGCACCAATTGGTGCATCACACAGATGGCTTTCCATTTTACACTAAACTGGTAAGCAGAGTCAATTATCACATTAATAAATAAAATTCAACTATGATGTCGAAAAGACTTGATACAAAAAAAAAAAAAAAATCTTATGATTAATCAACCAACATCATAAAAGTGGCAACCATTTTCTTAGGGAGGTTTGATTGGTCTAAGTCTTTCTAATATTATATCTTTCTTACTTCATAGATTTTTTTCTAATAAATAAGATGATATTTAATGTAATATTCTCAAAGAAGAAAAATAAATATGTAGGAAAATTAATAGCTATACTAACAGATCATTATTGAGTGGGTGGGAGTCATCTCAGAGACAAGACCTGTTTCCCTTTCTTTCGGCAAAAGGGAGAAACAGAAGCCTTGCTTTACGCGGGTTTTAGGAAATATACAAAGGGATTCAGGTAGCAATAACACGAAGTTGGCTTTTACTTTTCTTCCTTCATGAACACAAGTCAATCCAACTCCATCTGGCTAGCTAGATTCAATGCTCACTTAAGAAGCAAGGAAGCAGCATGACTTTGCTCCAGTCTACTCTTAACTGCACTTGCATTAATCAATGCGTGTATTTTGACAAATTCAAACTCAGAAGAGTAAGCTTGTCAAAATATAAGATTTGTTCTAAGAGAATGGAAGGAACTCTGGTCAAAACTTCTATCTCCACCTCCTCGTAGTTTATGAGGGCCCCCGCCCCTTAGCAGTTAGCAGTTCCACAATTATTAGACTATGGGGAGAAATCAACCCAGTTCACAAATTTATTAAATTACTCTTATCTGTAATTTCATGGGATTTGTGAGAGGGAGATGTTATAATGAATAAAAAACTGAATTGATGGGGAGGTAACAAAAATACAGAAGCCCAAAACCTCTACCGACCAATCCGCCAACCAGGATCACCAATGAAGTTTGTCTTATATCTTATGATTTGTCTTACTATGTGTCAATCTGGATCCAATGCATTTACATTCAAAGGGATTTTCTATTTGAATCCATTAAAATTTTAATACGTCAATTTATGCTCAATTGACCATCACCTGCAACATTTATGACTGATAATAATATTTTTAAATAAAAATTTAATGTTTTAAAATTTTAGTAAAGGACCGATAGAAAATTGGGATAATGACAGGATCCCCCAAGGTTAGAATATTCGGAAAAGTATAGATTTTCTCAATGCAGATTTCTGATTTACACTGCAGGGCTATAAACATTCAAATGGACTGATACCCACATTTTATGCACCCACGTTCGCCCGTGAATTGGCATCAATTTCGAGCTGGCACCTATCCCGATCGTACATTGAACCTATAAATTCTGGCACTGGGGGTATCGGTCATTCTCCCTAGAATATTTAGAAACGGGATACGCTCTTCACACTTGGGTGCCTCACATGCACATCCACCGTGCATTGGGAACATCTCCTGTAAAAAAGAACTTACGAGTACAGGAGATGTTCCCAATGCATGGTAGGATGTGCGTGCGAGGCACCCTATGTGAGGAGCAAATCCGATCTCGAATATTTAAGCCCAAAGTACAGTTGGGATAGGTGTCAGCTCGGAATTGATGTCAATTCATGGGCGGGCATTAATTTATAGAGTAAGGGTTTTTGATATTTTGAATGTTTATAAGTCTGCAATGGAATTCAGAAATCTGCATTGGGCCTGTTCATATTTTTCCATAAAAAATTTTAAAACCCTAACATCAAGAGAATGTAAGAGGTTTAAAATTTTCTATAGGTTCTATTTACAAAAATCTTGCAACAATCATTTTTTATATAAAAATATTGTTATCAGTTATAAAATTTTAACAGAAAAGTATGAATAGGCTCATTGCAGATTTTTGAATCCCACTACAAACTATAAACATTCAAATTGTCAAATACCCCTACTTTACACACCAATGCTGTATTTGGGCCTAAATATTCTAACCCTGGGCTAAACCGTCATTCACCCAAGTTTTAATGTACCAAACGCACTGGATCCGAAGTATCTAATCTATACACAAAATTCAAAAGTTGACTTGACCCCTGATCCTTGAAAGTGGCCACTTTGAAACAAGTAGCTTCGTTCTACATCACTTTAGTCAAACTCAAACACATGTCCTAGCGATAAACATCTGTGAATTTGCTTTACTACAAAGCAACTGAACTCATGAATTTTACATTTTTGTGAAGAAGTCGAACACTAAAAACATATCTTACCATTGCAGGGCCCACTTGTTGTTTTGAGTTTTGACAGAATTGTAGGGCCTATTTTAAGCCTTTACATGCTCATGGGATGGGACCCAGATGAGTTAACTAACCAAAAATCACGATTGTCACAAACAAACAAATAACTTTGTGCGGCCTTTGCTACTCAAAACACCCATCTTATACCGTCAATCTAATTAGGGGGTGAACGGATCGAATTCGAATCGAATTAAGTAATATTCGAATTCGATTAAAAATTGAATTCGATTTGGTATGCGATGGGTACTAAAATTAATATTCGAATTTAAAACCGATTAAATACTTAAATATTTGATTCAAATTGAGTAATTAATTATTTTAGGTAATTAATAAATATATAAAATAAATATTTATTTATATAAAGTATATAAATATATAAATTACTTATATAATTTAATTATTATATATAAGTTATATAAGGCATTTAAATATATTATATATTATATATAAGAATTAAATAATCGATCAAATTTGGATATTTATCGAATTGAATCAGGTCATATCCGAATTTAAATCCGATTAACTATTTGGTATGAATAGGGTATCCGAATTCGATCGATTAGATATTCGAATTATCTGAATTTGATTTTATTATGTCAAATCTCGAATTAGAAATCGAATTTTCGAATACCATTGACACCCCTAAATCTAGTCCGTCCATGTGGAAAAACGAATAGGCCATATATAGATGAAGGAGATGACGAATGCTAGTTAATGACTTTATGAAGCAAAGTTTCTAATTGCTTCATAAAGTCATTTTGTACTAGAATTCATTATATGGAGCAAGGTTCTTAAAACCAACTCGAAGAATGAACCAGTCAGGGGTTCGGTTCCTAGGTCGAATGGTCCGACTATTTGAACCAAACGGTCAGCTCATTTTGACAAAAAATTAAAAAAAAATAAAAAACAGTCAAAACCATTGAACGGTTCGAACAGTTCAACCGCCCAAGTCAGTAGTTTACTGACCAAATCAACGTTTTTTTGCAAATATCCGATTTTGAGGAAAAACGAAACTGATCACCTTAAAAAGCGAGAAGCTATTACATTTCAACACTCTTAAATGAGCATCAAATTAATGAGACCGAATCTAATAGGCACAACATAATAAGCACATTAAATGAACACTTCATAAATATTATGACAACTATCAAAAGTGAGTATTAATCTTTTTCAAGGATAGGCTGGAGGTATTTTAAGGGACAAGTGTCAAAAAAATTTCTAAGTGCTCATTTACAATGCTTACAACGTTGTGCCCACCTGATCTAAACTGCAAATTAAGGGCCCTTTTTGAAAGGCTTTGACTTTGATTGAACTACTTTTACCGAGCCGCTTTAAAGACCTTACCAAAAACTAGTTTATTGGAAAGTCAATTTCTTGGTTGAATGAAAGCATATTGGAACTTTCCAGGTATTTCACCAAACAAAGCTTATAGACATTCTATGTGGGGCCCACCCCATAAAGCCAGAAGCCTTAAAACTCTCCCAAAGGAACACTTATAAAAGGTGGTATGAGCATGGTCACCATATTGTCACGAGGGTAGTTCTATAGCGGAAGAAACCCGTGCGGCGTCCAGGCCAAGGCAGGCCAGGACAAGCCTTTTGTATGCTTAGGGCTAGGAGTTGCCCGATGAGATGGCTCCACCAAGGTCAGTAGCAATGGATCATGACCTCAAGTCGCATGGTCGGGGCTCTTTGCTGGCTCTGGCCAGTCCATGGGAGGCACCACTTACGTGCTAAAGGGGGAAGTCCATGATGTGAAGCGACTTGGTGCCGATGTGAAGGGTCTCTTGTATGCCAATGATGTAGGCACCTGTGTGCCAGTGATGATAGGCAACCGCTGGGCTGGAACACACCCGTGCGCTATGGGCAACGGGAAAGCTCATTCAGCTTAGGCAAGGGGCTAGTGTGGGGAAGGGTCATGCTCAAGTCAAGCCTGCATGCCAAGCCTCCCTTGATTATCGGTAGCGCAGTGCTGGTCCATGCACTGTCCCCATGAGCATGTGTGCGCCCATGAGGAACCCTGGTAGGCATGCTAGCCATTAACCAGGGCCGCCCCACAAGGGATGTTGGTCTAGGAGTGCCAAGGTTAGGCACCCAAGGAGGTCGACCACCCCTCCTCAAAGAGTACACTAAGCTTTTGGAGGTCTGCCTGAAAATAACATCACTTCTCCCAAAAATCTTACAAGCAAAAATGGCGATGGTGTCCCTTAACGTAAGCCCACCAAGCGTAGGCAAGGCTAAGCCTGTGCCAGACCGTGACAGGCTCCCCCACTCGATCTATTGTCGTCCTCAACAATGGTCCTTCTATGAATGGAAGTTTGTGTCCCGTGCCATCCACTTGTCTCCCAGTTCCTCGACTCGCCTGGCCAACACGGGTCTCGCCTATGTTGGTGTCCATTAATGGGGACAGAACCATTTCACCATGCCGACTTGCCTGGACTTCACCTCCAGTGTTGAGGTTACTCAAACCACGCGATGTCTATGCCATTGAAAGTGTGTGAGAAGGGCCCTCGAAGAAATTGTGTGTGTGATGCTTCGCGGAGGTCTGCCCCATGTATCATCTTTACCTCAAGGCTCGACCGTCTTCATGGTAGCTTTTCGGTGGTGCTACCGAACACAATGTGATAGGTCTACTCCTGCTATTTGCGTGTGTCCTGGGTGTACCATTTCACCATGCTGGCCTGCAAACTTCACCTCGCTATGTTCGGGTTACTCAAACCTAGCCATGGCTTATGCTCTCTTGGCCCTCGAAACTACACTTCACTTCGCCGGTTCAAGCTACATCTTCGCTCCGAGGGGGCCCCAATCTATTGCTGCCTAAAGGAGATCTGACCGAGTTGTGCGCGAGTGTGGCAACTTTTACCCATGATGTTGCCGAACATGCACTCACCATGTGATGTATTGTTGCTGCCGCAAGTGTTCCACCTATGTGAATGCTGAACATGTCCTCCGATGCTTTGCCAGTGTAGGGCTACCATGCTCCAACGGCCAGTGTACCCACATTCCTATCATTCCAATATTGTGTCTTCAACCGAGGACCCATGATGTCAAGCTCTCACCTCAGCAAAATTCCTTGACCAACCATCGACACAAACCAATTCGAACTAGTGTCCGTACCTCAAGCCCATCCGTCATGAAACCAAGATGTAGGTGCACCGCCCACAACTCACTAAAATGAACAGCAACTGATGCCCGTGAGGAAGCATGACACTCCCCCACTCAAATTGCCACAATATGCCTTTCGTGTAATAGCTCATGCGTATGCCCCCGCAAGGGCGCTGTTTTGGGATCATTGGAATGGGGACACGATGAATGGCCTCTTGCCAAGCCTGATGTGCACTGCTTGCTTGAACCCAAGTGGAAGTGCCTAGGAACCGAACCCCACGATGTGCTGCTTGTCGAGATTACCGCTTCAACTGGCTCTGTGTGCATCGGCTCTAATACCAACTGTCACGGGCGTAGTTCTACAGCGGAAGAGCATCCAGGCCAAGGCAGGCCAGGACAAGCCTTTTATATGCTTAGGGCTAGGAGTTGCCCGATGAGATGGCTCCACCAAGGTCAGTAACACTGGATCATGACCTCAAGTCGCAAGGTCGGGGCTCTCTGCTGGCTCTGGCCGGTCCATGGGAGGCGCTACTTACATGCTAAAGGGGGAAGGCCATGATGTGAGGTGACTTGGCGCCGATGTGAAGGGTCTCATGTATGCCGATGATGTAGGAACCTGTATGCCAGTGATGATAGGCAACCGTTGGGCCGGAACACACCCGTGCGCTATGAGCAACGGGATAGTTCATTCAGCTTTGGCAAGGGGCTGGCATGGTGAAAGGTCATGCTCAAGCCAGGCCCACATGCCAAGCCTCCCTTGAGTGTCGGTAGCGCAGTGCCGGTCCATGCACTGTCCCCGTGAGCATGTGTGCGCCCATGAGAACCCTGGTAGCCATGCTAGCCATTAACCAGGGCCGCCCCACAAGGGATGTTGGTTTAGGAGTGCCAAGGTCAGGCACCCAAGGAGGTTGACCACCCCTCCTCAAAGAATACGTTAGGCTTTTGGAGGTCTGCCTGAAAATAACATCACTTCTCCCCAAAATCTTATAGGCGAAAATAACTATGGTGTCCCTTAACGTAAGCCCGCCAAGCATAGGCAAGGCTAAGCCTATATTTGACCGTGACAATATGGCTTGTGTTAGTTAGGGGTGCAACTTGGGCGGGCCAAACCCAAGCCCAGATTAATCAAACACCAATTCAAGTGCATCAAATTTCAGTTCAGGTCATGTAGGGCTTCAAACAGTATATGATTATCCGATTCCAAATCCAAATCCAATCCTATTAAGCCTGATCCGAATTTTATACATTTATAAATGGATCAAATATAGATCTACCCCTATCTGATCCTTTTTCACTAATTTGTCATATGTTTAAGTTTTATGCAAGTAATTTTCAATTCATTTTGTTTATAAAATATATTATTAAAGTCATTTTAGCTCATCTTATTAATAATATATAATATTCTGTCATTTTTAACTTAATTTATTTATACTATTTAATATCCGACTATAATCTAAATTCGATTCGAATCCATTAGATATTCGATTAATATGACCCTATTCAAATTCAAATGTTAACAAATCAAATTCGAATGTACGACCTGTTTGCAACCCCCCAAGGTAATGCCCAGAATTTAAACTGGACTCAGGACTTAGACTTAATTCTTAGTGTTAAACCTGCGTTGAGTTTAAATTCGATTCAGCCCGCCGACTTGCACCCCCATGATGATTGAGAAGGATGTATTGTTTTTGTTTTTTTTTAGTATAGACAAAATTGTTATCCAAAATGGGAGTGTCGTATTCTTAATTGATATGTCTGTTTACGACAAAAGCTCTTACCACATGCTAATTATTGGCACATGGTATCCTTGACCATACCATATAAAAATATCTCTCAAAGGTTTTTCCTTTGCCACTACATTAGATGACATGGTGGATATATCGGTGGCATGGTTTTAAAAAACGACCCATAAATGTAACTATTATGGCCACCGTTTTTTGAGTCCGGTTGTCTGGTTTGAATGGATGGTTCATTCTAACAGATAAATTAAAAATAAAAAACAGTCAAAACCACTGAGTGGGTCGAACCAGTCAGGGGTTCAACGGTTCGAATGATTCGCTGACCAAAAAAAAAATGGTCAAAACCGTTCGAACGGTTAATCACCCGGTTCAACAGTTCATTGACCAAAATCAACGGTTTTGGGAGAAAGTTCAGTTTTGGGGGAAAAATGGAATCGATCACCTGACCGGTTCCCGGTTTTTCTAGTTCGGTCCAGTTTTAAAAATCATGATTGACTTTTTCAATGATTTTTGGCCAAAAACTAGGTTTGAAGTAAAACAGAACCAATTATTTAAATGGTTCTTAGGCTAAATGGTCCAACCGTCTGAATCAACGGCGGTTTGAAAATCGTGAATCTGGGGTATTGAGAGTGGTAGATTGGGTCTAGGTACAATCCCTAACCTTTGGTATTCTTTGCACAAAATAACCACCCTCCTATTCAATTCACATTATCATGCATGTTTGTACAAAATTTAACCATTACACATCAAATAATGGTCCCTTGTTTAGTGGGTCCTTTACTGGGTGAACGTTAACAATGGAGCAACCTCAACCTGACCTTACCCAGCTAAATAAAGAGGGCGCCTATAGTCAAAGTAAGCTATAGTCACAAACAAGTTAAAAACAAAAAGAAAAAAAGAAAAAACGGATCCGATTCGTTCTAGCTATCGATTTTTGGGTTGACAGTTTAAACAGATGGTTTATTCTAATTTAAAAATAAAAGTTTAAAAATTAATTAAAATAAAAAAAAAACAGTTAAAAATTATTGAACGGATTGAACGAATTAATGGTTCTGAATTGCTGGTCAAATCAATGATTTTTGGTCAAGAACTAGGGAAAACAAAACCGATTGTTTAAACGATTCCCAGACTGACCGATCCAAGTGTCTGAGTTAATGACGATTAAAAAACATTGGTTACAAATATTTCACTGCTAAAATGTCAAAGGAATTGGATTTAACACAGGTTCACCTCAACCTCAACCCAACACAAAACTCAATTAAGGCTGATCCAACCGTAACCCAATCATATTAGTGGGGGCATGGTTTTAAAAACTAGATTAGATTCGACGGTAGGACCAATTGACCCGGGAACCGGTCATAGATCCAAAAACAATTTTGGACCCCAAAATTATCCGGCCCATAGGTTTAGACCAGTGGGGTTCACCATTTCACCACTAAAACCCGGCCCATGCATAAGAAGAATAAGATTGAACCTTATTTGTATAGTGAAACTCTAAAACTCTTGCTTTCCACACCCCTTGTAGAGTTATTTGTTTTGATGGAAGCAGCAAAGAAATTAAAACTTTTTTTTCATTCTAAGAAGTGGGAAAAATATACACCACAAATATTTAAATCTGATCAACTTTTCATTAATCTGAGGGACCATTTCAGCATTTCTTTACACAAAACACAGTCGCATATTTTGACTTTCATAAAAAGGCAATAAAGTTGGGATGGGGAGGATGGGGCGGGCCTATGGGATGCCTTGGATTTTATTTTAATTTATTTATAAAAACGTGTATTAATAAATAGCAGCAAATTGTGAGCTGTGATAGCGTGACCCATTCTATAAGTTTATTATATCGACCAGTTACAGTCAATCAGGTCTAAAGAGACTTAATTTGTGCGGATAGATGAAACACGAAAGTCTTACTATAACTTTAATTTATATAAAATCAGATCAAACTAACTTGTCATCTCTCGTGAGTATCTTAATTATCATCTTAATCTGCAAAAGTCAACTTCGGTAGTCGCCATTAATGGCGCTTTCGCTTTGAGAGAATAGCTGAAAGAGCCACGGCAGACAGAAACGATCGACTCCGGCCGTTCCCACCTCCAAATTTTCAAATCAATCTCAACTTGCTCTCTCTCTCTCTCTCTTCCCATGGACGCTATCCACTTATCGCTATATAAATAAGAGCTCCCAACCCTTTGTCTCATCACAACTCACAAGCTAAGCTGCCTAAGTGCCTAATTAAGCTTATTTCATTCAATACCAAAAACCCTTTTTGAGTTGTGACCAATGGCCTCCATCATCACCCACTGTTTTCTCACGCTGTCTCTCCTTGCCCTGTTTGCATGCTCGGCCCACGCACAGCTCTCGCCAAACTTCTATGCGACTACGTGCCCAAACCTACAAGGCATAGTGCGCAATGGGATGAGGCAAGCTGTCAACAGGGAAAGCCGACTGGGTGCCTCCATCCTTCGCCTTTTCTTCCATGATTGCTTCGTCAATGTAGGACGACGACCTTAATTAACCCCATATCACTATATCTCTTCATCATCTTCTTAATTTGTTTCTTTTCTTCTGTCCTACGTGTTTTACTTACATATATGCATCCACACTTTCAATGGTTCAGGGTTGCGACGCTTCAATCCTCCTGGACGACACAGCTACCTTCACCGGTGAGAAGAATGCTTTGCCAAACCAAAACTCAGCACGCGGTTTTGAAGTAATCGATGCCATTAAATCTCAAGTGGAAGCCGCTTGCAGTGCAACAGTATCGTGTGCAGACATTCTTGCACTAGCTGCACGAGATGGAGTTGTCTTGGTTAGTATTAAGGCTTCCTTCGTTTTCTACTCTACTGACACCGCTGATCTCATAGATGGCTGGTCTCACTTTTATGGTGGGTCCCTGTCTCATTGTAAGATGTACGTGTTTTGTTAAGTAGGAGATCCCAACTCTTCTGAGTAGAGGCAGGCATGTTACTATGTTAGTAGGTCCCAAAATAAGAAATAAACCCCACTTGATATTTCTGTATTAGTGGGTCTTCCCAAAAAACACATTGGGACACATTTACCCAACCGTTTTTTTTTTTTGTCTGAACGGGTCTATCATTCGGTTTGAACGATTGGTTCGACCCAGGAACCGGACCCTGACTGGTTCGTTCTCCGGATCAGTTTTATAAACCTTGCATTTACCTAAGTAAATTGTTTACTCATGCAAAAAAAAAATAATATGTGATAGGATAATATTTTCCTTTTAATAATGTCATTTTTTTGATAAAAAGATCATTATACAGTTTTACGAGGGAATATCTCCCAATGACAAGTGTCAAGGATGTTTCTAATGCATACTAGAATGTGGGGCGCCCCACCATGTGATTTACAATTTTATCTAAGGATATGTAAATGAATTATCGAGCTTAAATAAATGAATTATCGAGAAACAAAGGGAGGCCTAATTACACGATATGATGATTAATTATGGTTTGTAGTGAGTGGCGCACTGTCGTTAGTGTTGATGGTGCTGGCTGTTTCAAGCAGAAATGTAGTAACCGTAGCTTCCTTTAATTTGCAGCTAGGAGGACCCTCATGGAGTGTACCACTGGGACGACGAGATGCAAGAACAGCAAGTCAAAGTGCAGCCAACAGCGATCTGCCCTCCCCGTTTGCGAGCCTCTCTACCCTCATTTCCAGCTTCGCTGCCAAGGGCCTTAGCGCGCGAGACATGACAGCGCTTTCCGGAGCCCACACGATTGGCCAAGCTCAGTGCTTCACCTTCCGAAACCGGATATACAATGACACCAACATCAATCCCAACTTCGCTGCCGGAAGAAGAGCAACCTGCCCAGCCACAGGTGGAAACACCAACTTGGCCCCGTTCGACATACAGACCCCGAACTTCTTCGATAACAGCTACTATCAAAACCTTGTGACTAGGCGTGGACTTCTCCATTCGGACCAGGAGCTGTTCAACGGTGGTTCTCAGGATGCGCTGGTTCGGACCTACAGTATCAATAGGTTTGCTTTTGCACGGGATTTTGCTGCTGCCATGGTGAAGATGGGCAACATCAGTCCCCTCAGTGGAACAAATGGAGAGATTAGATTGAATTGCAGGAGAGTGAACTGATATCCTCCTCCTGCTGGTACATATAAGAGTTGGGTGTTTCTATGACTTATGGTTTGAGAAATTACATTATGTAACATGCTTTCAAATTTGGGACTACTGAAATTGAGGGTTAAGCATCATTTGTACCTCAGTGTATTTTCCTTTTTCAGTCACTTGGTTGTGTGTGTAACTGTGTATGTGTATCATTCTCATGAATATTTTCTTAATTTTAATAACAATAAAAGGTCAAATGGTTGAGATGTTTACTCTCTCTCTCCCTCGGAATGGGAAGAGTCCGCGTGGACTGATCTTTTCAGATAGAATTCAAAGCCCAGCCCAGCCCAAAGATGTTGGCTTCAAATTTAGACCCAATAGATAAATGGATGGGCTTGGGCTTGCAGCCTCAGATTTTGTTTTTAGTAAGAGGCCTCAAAGAATTTGAAGAAAGATAGATTCCACTAGATTTTCATAATAGACCCAATTTTGGAAGGAGTACAAATACAAATATAAATACAATATGAAAATTGTATTTGGAAAGAGTACAAATACAAATATGTAGGATACAAAATCTTGCATTTTGTATGTATTTTTCCCAAGGAAAAATCTATGATGGAGGAAAGATATGGTACCAGAAGAATTTTAATCAATCAAAGCCCACCCATGAATTTTGATACATAACACCTGATTGGCTACCATGTTTACGATGCCAGTTGATTGGTCAAAAACTTTTCAGATATCATAGTGAAGCTCAGGAATTAGGACAGCAGAACAAACAGAGATTAAAAACAATAAAAAAAATCTTCATCTCTAGGCTTCATTATTCTTTACTCTTTAGAGCAGTCAACTTTAAATATTCAAGAAAATCACACCTTTTAAAATCTAATTCCAATCTCGGACAAAATGTTATATACTTCTCTGATCGTAAATAAATTAATCTTGACTGGTGCAAATTTTTTCATTTCTGTTTTGTTTGTTAGGCTCAGTTTGGAAGGAATATAAATACAAATATGTACAGTATAAATATATAAAAAATAATACAAAATACAAGATTATGATTTGCATCTCAAAACCTAAGGTTAATTTTGCACCCCCCTTCTCTCTATCTTAATTTTTTCCCATATAAAGTGGGGACCGCGTCATTTCGCACCCTAATTATTTTGGGAAAAAATAACTCTCTGACTTCCATTCTCTTTGATTTAATGTAGAAAGCACTTCTTTTTACTTCTCATAAATAAACAAGGCATCTTCTCAAGAAAATAAATAAATAAGGCAAAATCAAAACTAAAGCAATAGCAAACGAATTTACACTCATCCCTTTTGCACTCCCATGCATTTATACAAGTGCAAATAAAAATCGTACTATAACCAAATGCTACCTAAAGGTCAAAAGTCAATGGTTGAATTAAAATCCTGGGTTCTTTTCTTTCCTTTTTAATTTCTTACTAACAGGAACCATGCGATGCATGGGACATGTTAAGGAAAGCTAAATAATAAAAACACATAAGAGCATACAATTATTTTATATTTTTTACTTTTTAAATAATTAATAATTATTTATATTTTAGATACAACATTTAATTTTTTTGTTTACAATACAAAAACAACAATAATTAATTTTAGTTAGGGTCGTTGATCAAACTGATGAAACCAACCAATCCGATCAACTCGACCCGAGTTGGTCAATTTTCTAGCATTTTTTGGTTGGCTTTGGTTCAATGATTTCCCAACTTGACCAAGTTGGATCAATTTCGCTTTGGTCATTTGAAAACCAACCAAAGTCAAACAACCTAACCATAGATATATACATTAATATTTTATATTTTTAAATATATTTTTTTTAAGACGGGAGTGTGGGAAGTTTTCCATATTTCTTAGTCTAAAATATTTTATATCAGAAATTTATTTTTTAAAAATACCATTATAGTTTCTTTAAACTTAAATTTGATTTTTTATGTCTTTTGAACTGACTAACTAAACCAAATATCAACCCAAACCAACAAAATCAGTGGACAGGTTTCACAAATGGTCAGTCGATTTCGGGTGACCAACTCCCCAACCAAACCAAGTCGATTCGGTTGGCCAAACAGCCTACAATAGAACCAAATCAACCCTTGAACACTCCTAATTTTAACTAAATTAATCATCTAATAACAATAGTTTAATCGACAATAATTATTGAAAATTTATAACAAAAATACACAATTATTGAAAATATTTTGATAATGAAAATACAATAAATAACTAATAAAAATATAATAAATACTAAAAAATTTATTAAGTTGGTCAATAAATAGTATAATCTAAATAATAGTTTACTCTCTAATAAATATAAATCAATAAATTATTAAAAAATTCCTATTAAATAACAAACAAAAAAAAGTATCATAATTATAGAAAATATATTTATCACAAAATACAATAAATATTAATTCTAGTATATATAATTATATAATAAATATAGATTAAGAGTTTAAAATTATTATTCATAAATATTAGTTTTTTCAAAGTTATTTTCTTTAATTAAATTATTATTATTAAATTTAGTAATCCATTAAATAAATTCGTTATTTAGTTTGTAAAATATTAAATTATTATTAATTTCAATATTATGTTATAATTATTTTTCTACTTTTAAGCAAATTTTTAAATTCATTACATAATTTCGTTATTTTAAATATTTAAAATCTAGTTATGTTAAATATTTTTTATTTAAATATTTAAATAATATATAAAATATTTAAGTTTTTTATTATTTGAATTATATTTATTTTAAAGCTATTTAATAATATTAAATATTTTTTTATATAATTATTTATCTATTTTTAATATTTTTTATTTAAGGTATTTAGTAATTGAAATATTTAAATAATATTTTATTTTTTAACATTAAATTTTTATTATGTGAATAACATTAAGTTGAAAAATCTGGAAAATCATAATTTACATTGTTAGTATATAATTTTGTGATGAATTTTGTAGAAATATAAAATTATTAATATTATTAAATCTATTAGAATTATTCTTTTTGTGTTTTTAATAAATATTTTAAAGTTATTATATAATTTCATTAGAATATTTAAATAATTCTTAAATTTTTTAATTCAAACTTCCTTTAGGTAGATATAGATAAAAAGTGGGGGAAAAGGATAAATAGGAACGTAAGTGAAAAACTGTCTACTAAATTAGAGATAACTTAGGAGATAGATAAGAATTAGAGATAATTAAGAAGATAAATAAGAATTAGAAATAATTTAGGAGAAAGTGTGGGATGGTGGGGGAGATAGTTTATGATAAATTTTAGGAGAAGATTATTTAGGTTATTGGGAACGTAAGAGAGAGAGATTTTAGGTAAGTTTTATGGTAATGAGAGAATCTCATTGGTTGTTTCAAAAATGACAGAATTAAAAAAAATCAAAATTCAAAAAAAAAAATGAGAAATTTTCTTCACTTAAAATTAGTGGTAAACTAACAAGAAGAGCAATGTACTCAATCAAGGTATAGTTCCTCACATATTTTAAAAGTCTTTCTATTGGAAAACTTGAAGCCTTCAACCAAGGTATGATATTCCTTAAAATTAGAAAAAAAATGTTATTATAATCAAGGTTTTAAAACTCTTATTGAGACAATCAAACTTTTTCACCCAAAAATAGGTCATGTCACCAGTTCTGTTTTGACCCCGAACTGCTTTCTTGGGAAAATCATTGCAAAGTCAAAAAATTATTGACCCTGGTAATCCCGTTGACCCATTCAACCTGAGCAACAACAACCAAATTGTAGTAAAACGAAGAGGTCAAAAATAAATAACTAAAAGAATGTCAGTTCTGTCCTAAAGTATTAAAACTTATTTGATGATTTCGGTCTAGGGTCCTTTCTCAAGTATCAGTTGGACTCTAAAGTCTGGAGTCTACAATTTAATCCCAATAGTCAGCAAGTCCACCACTTATAGGCTTGCAACGAGGGGTGCAAATGGACTGAATCAAGATCCAATTTGAATTCGAACCCAATCCTATTTTACTAGATTCAGATCCCCCTCCTCTCCCTCCCTCAGATTTTTGGCCCGGGTTGGATTGAACAATAGGATCCATTTAAAATAATTGAATCAGATTTGGAACACCACCTATCCAATCTGACAGAATCTGATATGATCTAGTACATTGTGAATATGTTTATATTACATTTTTTGTAATTTGATTTTTTATATTTTTTATGTTATTTATCTTATTTTATAAAAAGACAAGTATATATATGATAAAAGTAGTTTTTTTTTCAGCAAAGATAGAAACTGGATTCATTAAGAGGAAGTTAAGGGAACATTTGAATCCCTTTACATGAGTTCACAAAAAGGGGAGTTAGGTTTACCGAGCTGGCATAGCTATTTACAAAAGAGTTCATATGCCGAGCTCTCTTTCCCAGATCATGGGCTGGCAGAATGACATTCCTGCTTACATACATGATTTTAATATTATCAAAAAAGATAGAAGTTCCAAAATATGATCATAAAGTGCTTGTTGGTCCCATGGTATCTGCTTATCTGTCCCATTGAGCTTCGCTAGCACTACTTTAGCATCTGAAAACAAAAAACATGTCTTTACACCCATACAAAAAAACTTTCTTAGTCCTCTAATCACTGCCTAGAGCTCAGCTATTGTTGGGGATCTTGCCAAGCATATTTCTCCTTCTGCAAGGATAAGATGAGACCTATGAGTGAATATATATATATACCAGTATATACAATTTGTGTGAATGGATTCCATGAGCCATCAACAAGAATGATCAGAATTTCTAAGGAGAAGACTTATTGTAAATCCCATTCTGATTGAGAATCTGGTGGATTGAGGAGTTTAAGCCCCGGTTCTTTGTAACTGCAGTAGTTTTCAGCCTTTCTCAGTATTTGAAGGGAGTCTGGGTTGACATTGTTAAAAATTTGATCATTTCTTGCATCCCAAAAGCTTCTTAAGATGGCACACACACCTTTGCAATGTAATTAAACTTTATCACTTTATTTTCCAAGTGGGAATTGTACTGCCACCACCACTGGATTAAATCCACTTGGTTAGAAATCAAATAGAGTTCTGAAACCAAACCAACCTGAGCTTGAATCTAGACCGCCCTCAAGAGAGGGCATTGCAGGAAAAGATGCTTTTTGGTTTCAAAAGTTTCTTTACAGAAAGTACACCCAGTTTCTTCTTTTCTCCTACAGCACCATATTTCTATCTTAGTTCGAACAACTCTATGGAGAAACTTCCACATGAAGATTTGTCATCTGTGGGAGCATGGGCTTTTCCAAATTTTGGGCCAACTTAGAGGGCTTATTTGTGTTTGGAGTGGAGTTTCTAGGAGTGATAAACTGAGTTTACTATAAATTCTCCATTGCTTGTATTTTTCCAAAGAAGTCTGTTAGGTTGTTGCATGTTCGTCAAAGGGATAATTAGTATTGCTTCAACACTTCTTTCTTCAAAAAGGTTGTTGAGGAGATCAACATTCCAAGTCTGGTGATTTGTGATTAGCTCACAAACTTTCTTGTGGAGGAAATCAGGATTCTCAGTTCTTTTGGCCAGAATGTTGATCTCAAGTTGAGGCACCCATGGATCCATAAATGCTGAGATAGATCTGCCATCTCCAATCTTCTAGAAAAAGTGATTTTTAGTTCATTTTTTTTAATTTAATAATGCATTTCCACCAAAGGGAGTCTGAGGCTTTTGCCTTTAACTCAAAGAAACATTTTCCCCTGAATTAATTTGCTTCTGGTTGCTGGGACCAGAAACTGTTCCTTGAGTTTAGAAGTTTCTATTAAATTTTAGAAACCAATGGGTAATTAAATTGAGTTGAAACAAACTCGAGTTATCAAATATTTGACATCCTTGGCAAATTTGATTTGACCTTTGTGAGATCCACCGAATCATCAAATTAGATTGAATAGAGGATTTACATTATCAAATCGAATTTTGATATACCCGTATTTAAACTCAATTCAATCCATTTGTATTCATACTTGCAACAATGATGTCACATAGGGATCGCAATTTCTACCTTATTATCTGCCCCGTATGAGGCTTGTTTTTCTTTTCCCTTGTTTTTTCTTGCTTGAAAAAAAAATATATATAGATTTTAGGACAGGGACAGGTTTTGGGATTTTAGTATTTTACAACCTGTGGGGTATAGTATTAGGCTAAAGCTGACCTCCTCAATCCACATGTTGTTGGAAGGCACATGAACATATGTATTAGGTGTTGACTTTAATAATATTTTAAATTTTATGTGAAGGAGAATTGATGATTTAAGTTTTTTACATGTTATAATCAAATAATTGGAAATTTTTGTGTTTGTTCATGTTATTTTACTTGTTTATTGCTTATATATAACAAGAAATAATAGTAAATTAAATGTGGATTCTGAACCCAACATGCCCTACCCACAAATGCAAGGAGGCTAGGGTCGGGAAAGGTTTTGCACTTTCATGTGCGGAGAAGGTTTGAATTATGAAAATCTAACCACTACGAGTTTTGGGGAAGGTACAGATTGGGAGCTCTAGTGAGATGAGCAGGGTCCAGAGTTTACAAAAACCTCTTCAATCCCACCCCATTGTCATCCCTAGAATTGGCACCAGCTGTTCTTATTCTTCTTCTTCTTCTTCTTCTTCTCACTATGTCCACTCTCTGGTTTCCACTCGTATGTATGTATGTATGTATGTATGTGTACATATTTGTATGACTATTTAAACCTAACCTAATATACCAATCAAATGTGTAGGACTATAGATTGAATAAAGTCATCATTGACTTGTTCTTGAACCGTTGAACCAAAAAGCATAAGGAAAAGTAGTTTGATTTCCAGATCGGTAAGCATGCTAAGCTTAAAACCTGGTTCCATTAGCATAAATCATTAAACTACGTTTGGAAATGATGCAAATGGAGTGTAAATCCCGGTTCAGGGTAAATTTGCACTCTGATTCACTTTTGACTGTATTTAGTAACATTACATTTTTTTGCATTGACAAATGACAAACAAATGCATATTTACATTGATAATAAGATGTAAAAGTATATCAATAAAAAAGAAGTAAATATGCATTCAAGTGGGCTTTTGATAAAAAAAAAGCATATGCTTTATTGGAATTCGTGTTTGCATCCATTACAGCTAAAAATCTGTTTGGTAAGAAGATAAATTTATCAATGCAAAACTAACCCAATTTTATAATTTATATGAACCGTTTTACACTCTACATTTTTGCATTCACACATATTTACATCATTTCCAAACGCAGCCTAATGATAATTTGTGATGCCGCAAATGTATAATAAGGGTAGAGCTTTGACCAATCAAAACTCTTCATAACTGGTTATAAATTTGTCTAAAATCATAGTCGAACCCATCATTCAATCAAAAGTTCATCTATCAATTTAAAGGGGAAAAAACTATTTCATGGACAAATCAGATGATTAAAATTCATCAATTTAGAGGTACCATGGGAGCTTCTGAATGGATCAATATTGCTGCACCAGCAAGTTGAAGTTAAACAGTAAAAGGTAACCTTAAGGAGTTTACTCATTGGCCCCTACACGGTACAATGATTGTACTTATGGTGAAACGTGAGTCCCGAGGCAGACGGACCCCTAAAAAGGTATGGGTCACATTAGACCACATGTTTAGCACCCTGTCCCTGGCTCTAAATCATTCATTCATTCATTAGTTCAACAGTCAAGCTCAAAAGTATATCAACTGCATGTACATTAATCGACAAACATGAAGATCAAGTCAAATTTGAGTGGGATCATCTACTTGGAGTACTGTTAGAGCCATGAAAAGTAAGATTCAAGCCATGACTTCATTAAGGTTTTTGTTTAGTGAATTAGTGAATACCTCCTGTGCGCATTCCAAAGAGTGAATAGCTAAGGACGGGTAGTTCTACTTCTACCTTCTTCTCATCAGTCATCACACATAGCTTGGAAAATAAGTGTGAATTAATCTAAATGCAACCAATAATTAATGAGTGCTCGTCCATGTTTGTTATTACATTTGCACTTTCTTATCAACCCACTGGCTTTCTAAGGTGGGCCCCACATGGACAGTCTAAAGTTGTGTTTGGCAAAAAATCCGGAGAGCCCAAATCATTTCTCTTCATCATTCTGCTTCAGACTCTTTGAATAGTCTATCCAGACTGTCTCAAAGCCTAGTTGAACCAGTTTAGCTGAATCTTCAGTTCAATTCTCTCAAATGGGCCCTAAGAATCAAGGTGTTGAAGTATAAGGGTCCGTTTGGTTTGTAGTTGGAATCGGAATTTTTTTGAATCGGAATTGAAATGGTCCATTCTCATTGTCTGTTTGGTTCAGACATGAATGGGAATGAGAATTAAAATTAACAGGAATGGGATTCCATTCCCAAGGGAGGGGCAGGGAATGGCCATTCCCTCAAATCGGAATTCTCTAAAATGCCATTCCAGCAAGAATGGGAATGGAATTCCAATTCCACCCAATCAAACAATTGGAATCGGAATAGCTCATTCCGATTCCGATTCCAGACCCCTATTCCTGCAAATCAAACGGACCCTAAGTTTATAACTTGAAGATCAACTCAAATTCAATGCAGCTACATGCTCGTTAGCACTAATGCATCAGATTCCATGAAAACTCTGAATTTAAGCATGTTTGAATGAGAACGGTAGATGAATAACCTATTCCACAAAATAATAATAATAATAATAATAATAATAATAATAATAATAATAATAATAATAATAATAATAATAATAATAACTAGATCTAAGAGATTCGATGTCCATGGGGGTACAAAACCTAAATTCGATAAATTGGATAAGAGGGGGGTGGGGGAAGTAAACAATAGCGATGGCAATTTCTACCCTACCCAAGTAACCATGAGTTTTTTTTTTTTTTTTTGCTTAAAGGATGGGTTTTCGGGTGGAGACGGGTTTTGGGATTCTACAACCTATATGGGTACAGGTAGGGTAGGGTATTAGACTAAACCCAATCCTTACCAACCCGCATATTATTGAAAAGCATATAGACTTTATGTACTAGGTGTCGAATTTAATAATATTTTGAATTGTATGTGAAGGATAATTGATAGTTTGTGTTTTTTTATGTCTTAATCAAATAATTAAAAATTTTGTTTTTTGTTTATATTATTTTAATTATTTATTATTTATATATAATAAGAAATAATAGAAAATTATACACAAGTTCTAAATCCAACTGATCCCATCCTTGAATATAAGGGGTTTTGCATTTTTATGTACGGGGAGGTTTGAATTCTCAAAATCCATCACGCTACCAGTTTTGGAGCAAATAAAAATTGTGAGATTTAAAAAAGTGGGTAGAGCCTAATAAACAACGATAGTGGGGTGGGGGAGGGGAAAAATATACATGGACGTGGAGTGGGGATTTTTGGGTAATAACCATAGGAGCCACCGACTCCTCCCGAGTCCGGATCTCCTGCCCACGAAAATTCTGTTTACATTTATTGCAGCCAATACATGAAGAACATCTCATCCTCTGTATAGTATTATGCAGGGGGAGATGTTTCCAATTCATGGGAGTAGTGTATTGTGGATAGGCATGGGCAGAGTTTTCGTGGGTAAGAAATCCCGACTCGCCCCAGGGCGACACAATTCCTTGCATTTCGAGATGGCCAACCCAAAAACTGTGAAAACTGCGTTTGGAGAAAAACCATAAAGCCAATATTAGGATTCCAATCGTGAGAAACACATTTGTGATACAAAGCCCTCCAGATGACTTATATTATGGAATAATGGGTGCTCAACCACCACGGCTCAACCAAAACAACTTAAAGCCGTCCCAAATGGACTCATAGTTAAGGGAGTAAAAAGGCTCAACGTGTCTATCTCTCTACCCACTTTCCTTGTGGAAAAGGTTTCAATTTTCAAAAGCCTAAAAGCCACAGCCACTAGGCCAACCAAGGCCTTTTATGACAGTTTTTGCATTAAAAGTTGGATCTCGTGGTCAACATTGGCTGCAAAAGTTCAAACTTATCATAGTATGCCGGATACCCTATCTGATTTTTTTTTGGCTTAAAGGACGAGGTGGAATGGGTTTTGGAATTCTACAATCTATATCTATATCGATATAGATAGAGTATGGTATTAGGTTAAACTCGATCCTTTTAACTCACATATTATTGGAAAGTATATAAGTTATATACACTATAGTGTTGAATTTGATAAAATTTTGAATTTTATATAAAGGATAATTAATAGTTTATGTATTTTTTATATATCTTAATCAAATAATTGAAATTTTTATTGTATATTTATGTTATTTTACTTGTTTACTGCTTATATATGACAAGAAATAATAAGAAATTAGATGTGGGTTCTAAGTCTAACCTACCCCTACCCTTGAATGTGAAAAAAAAAAGGATTGAAGAGGATTTTGCATTTTTATATGCAAAAAAGATTTAGATTATCAAAATCTAACCTGCAGCTGATTTTGGGACAAGCACATATTGAGAGGTTTAAAAGACTGATAAAGTGTAAAATTTACAAAACGCTCCCTAAACCTACCCTCTTGCTATTTATCAACATTAGTACCTGTGCCTACGTCTCTCCCTTGGTTTTTTTTTTTTTTGTACCAAAGTTTTTTCCTTGGGCTGCATTTGTTTCAGGTGTAAATGCACTTTTACACCGATGGAGTTGAGACATGATGGTTCAATGATAGTGTCAAATATAAACTAGCCATTGTGCTCATTTGCATTCGTCCTGTTTGGTTACATCTTGTTGCAGTGGGAAATTTATCAGAGAGGGAGGGAGAGAGAGAGAGAAGGGCAAAAGGGAGTCAAGGGACAACCTTATTAGTTTACACCTTTTATAAAAGCATAGTAAATTAGCAAAACCAAGAGCATAGAAAAAAGGGAGAAATTCTCAGAGGCTCAGAAGAGAGAATGGGCAAAAAGACAAAGCCACCATATTAGCTCTTGAAAAATTTTCACTATGGCAGCTAGGAAGAGCTACCTCGCCAATGATTAGTTTCGATACCATGTTCGAATTCGACAAACCGACATGTGGAATTTGAATCACGCTGCCTTGTCTGAGTTGAAGAAACCAATTACCGATGTGCATGATGCTACAATCATGGAGGGAGATATGTATCGGTGCAGAGGCATCCAATTCCAGGACAATGTAGAACACATATGAAGAAAGTGGATTTTATAGATTAGGAACAGGGAAGGGCAACTAAGGAAAAGACCATGAAGATGTATATCAGGATCAAGAATCTGATATGCACGGTCCACTTCCTCTTGAGCTTACCAAAATAGCTCAGGGGAGGCTGCTGAAATTGAATCTTGAAGTCGTGCATCTCATTTGCCAACCCGTTGTTCCTCCTCAGCTTGATCCATTTCAACCTCTTCGTCGCTAGCCGCAACGTCAGCTTGTGGCACCACAACTAGTACTTGAGCCCATTGATGCAGCGGAGAGTCTAAGCCACCGAGACATAGAAGATGAGATGGGCCATGGTGAGGAGAGCAATGGGGACCCAGCAGTGGCGACACTATAGCCTAGGCGACTAGACCAAGGCAATCGAGACCAAGCCTAGGAAGAGGAAGAAGAACTGGAAGAGCTTCCAAAGTTCCTTCTTTTCGAGATCAAAGGCCTGCTTCTTCTCCAAGGTTTTCTCGAAGTGGAACTTGATTATGGTGTTTAGGGCTTGTAGAGTTGTTTCCTTTGGGATTGTTGGGTGCTCATAGCCCACCATTGCTAACTGCATGTCGAGTCATGGCCCCTGACCTCCTCCTTCCCAGTTCCCACCCAACAAATGCGGTGGAATGATGCAGGGAAGAGAGAGAGAGAGAATTTCGATGTATTTATTACATCGGTTATCAATATAATTAAACCTAACAATGTCATTTTACACCGAAAATTGATGTAAAATTACATGTTTACCAAATGTCTATAAAATCGAACCAGGGTGTAAAATTTACCCCGGTTTGATTTTACACCTCTACCAAACGCAGCCTTAATTAATGCCATAAACCCAGCCTCCCAACATGGTCTAGCCTTAACTTGATTGCCACGTGTCCTATATTAGAGACGAATACACAAACCACTTATCTATTATTATACAACCCTCCAGAGGCAGAAACCAAATGAACACAGTATACCCATTCCGTCAAAAGGGCAAAAGCCCCCACATCCACATCCGTGGTGTTCCCAAACTTTTACCATAAAATAACTTAAAACATCCTTACTCTGCATGATTGACTATGGACAAGAAAGTACTTTAGGAAAATAAACGCAGTTAAACGCGAGTACTCTGGATATTCTGCTGCATTTTTTTGGCTGGTCTGTCGAACTAATCTCCTGCAGCTGCAAGAAAACTCGTGTGAGTGTCCGCAGAGGATGAAAAGGCCCAACTGTTTCTCAAGCTACGATACCATCCTGCTCCCTTCAGATAAATCCTCTAAAAATCCCCACTTTGTTTAGTTTCACTTTTGAACAATGCGCCAGTAAAACATCAAATCATTCCCCCCCCCCCTCTATAACACATGTACGAGCTTTAGTCGTTCACGTTAAGGACAGTCTGGACTCTGGAGCTGCACAACACAGTGTTTCAGTAGTTGCAGAGAGCTTCAAAAGACCGACCAGAGGAGTGAAGCCCATTCACACCTCACAACTTTCAATTGAAGTTTGAACTAATCTCATTCTGCTGCCGCCTGGCGGTCAAAGTAGCGGAGAAGGAAGGAAGAACAACATTGAAACTTGAGAAGATAATGATCGAGTGCTTGCTTGTTGATGAAATTTCAACCCTACGATCTCATCTCTCCCAGTGAATTCTGAGAAATCTGGTCCATTCCGGAGAGAGTTTCAGTTTGGTTTGGAGTTTGGCGTCGTCTGGTCTAGTCAGTGGTCACCGATTTTCTATTTTTTTATTCTTCTTCCTCAGGGAGGAGTGTTTAATGATACTGGGAAATACGGAAGCCTGGCCCGAAAGTGCAAACTGGGAAGTACAAAAAAAATGGATACTTGGTTTTAGGTGGTCTGACAGTTCTACCCTCCATGGCCCTCGCAATTCTAAATGCCTGAAGAAAGATGCCTTCCGTGGTGTTTACGGGGAAAACGACGTTACGGGGTTCTTTGGGTCAATTTCTGAATGGCATTTTGGTTTTGATGATTTTATTCATTGGGGCAATTCTGTCATTTTGACGTAATATATTCAGGATCAGGGATTTATTTTTTTTTTTGGAAAATTCTACGGGTACCGGATTTCGCATTCTTTGCTTGTTTACAGCACGGGTACCGGATTTCGGAAACAAGACCCGGCCCAACAAAAAAAAGAATGGTAAAGTAGCTGTACAAAGATGCGGTCACATCTTTAGGAGCTCGCGTGAGGCGTGAACCCACCAATCACGTTCGACCATGTCGTCTAAGGGAACGAAGCATAACGTTAACGGTGTTAACATGGGTTAGGTGGTTCAACCAGACAGAAATCGGCCATCGAACCAGTGGCTATTGGGGGCGACGGTGAGCTCCAACAGTATTGTAAAAATAATAAAGAGGCAGAATGGAACTTATTAGTAATCGCTTTCCAAACCAAAATTACAGTATTGTGATGTTGCAGAAACTCAGAATTGGGAATTGTAAGGAGAATGAGGGTTGAGTCATGTCACTTGGTCACTCTCCTTAAAATCGTATTTGCCCCTTATGGTGCAGCCAGGTGATCGCAAATAAGTTGCCAAGATAAAACAGCCCACAGGCCACTGGTAGGCGTGCACTTGCTTACCAAACCTCTGCAAACCACATAAAAGATGATGCTCAAATTACAGGGAAAACAGAGAAGAAGACTATCGAAAATTGTTGTGTAAACTAGGTCGGTCCAGTCATCCTAGGGTCGGCTCTTCTAGTGCAGGCCACAAGGAGAGTCGAAGCATCATGAATATCTAAATCGTCCTCAACAAGAGCAAGGAGGCGGTCTTCTCCAAGGAAGTCTCCAAGTACGCCGAGTTGGGTGCCAAGGCTTTGGGTCATCTCATGGCAGTATGCCTCCGATCTCAATACAATGCTTTTATTCGTGTTTTCTTTTGTACTTAGTAAATTTTGCTTCTCTTGTAGACAAACTCCATGATCCACTTGCTTCTAAAGCAGTCCGAGCAGCATGCTGCAAGGATACAAGCTGTCGAGGCAAAGGTTCAAGCTGTCGAGTCAATGGCCACAGAGTGTCGGACTAAGCTGATGAAGGCCATCAACACAATCAAAATGTTGGAGGCCAAGTTCGTGGCGAAGAACGAGCGCATTGAAGGGTTGACGAAGGAGGCGAGGGATGCTTTCACTCAGTGCGAGGCCTCTCTTACTCAGGGGATCAAGGACGTCGAGGTCCTTGCTGTCAAAACTTACAAGGCTTCACCAGAGTTTAATCAACTTAAGCAAGACCTCGCTACAGTAGCCTTTCGGAAGGGCTTTAGGCTTTGCCGTTGGTTGGCCAGGCGTGCATTCCTCGAGCTCGACCTCAGAGCCGTCACCACCATCGGAGTCACTATAGAGATGGTGCTTGAAGCTGATAAAGACCCAGACTCCAAGGAGGAGGGTGATGATGACGTCAATGAGGGAACCGTGGAGAAGAACAGCTCGGGTGCCACTGTTGAGGAGGCCATGGAGAATGAGGAAGCTAAGGATAGTTCTTCCATGGAGACTAAAGAAGCCAAGGATAGTTCTGGGACCGCTGAGAGTGGGGGTGAGGAGCCCCGTGATGACTGATCTCTGCCTCTTTTCTTGGAGTCCCCTATACAAACATCTGCCAATCCTCCGAGCTCGGTCTAGTAGACCTTTTTTTTTAATGTATAAACTACCATTTTGAAGTAATGAAATGCAACTTTTGGATTTTCCACATCGCATACAATAGTTTGTCTAAAAATATTCAAAGTCTAGGTTCTCCCGAGGTACTCAACTTCTAAAATAACCAGGCATGGTAAGGGGTAACCCGAGATAACTGTGAGCCGAGGTGAGTAGACATAGTAAGGTATATGACCTGAACTGCCTACACACCAGTAAGGCATAAATAAGGTTTGCTCATGCTGCCCATATGCTTAGAAAGTGATTGGGTCTTATTCAAATTTGGTACCGAGGTTGTTACTAGCTCAACATTGTGGCCCTTAGGCTCTAGAGTGACTCATCGTCCACTTTTCGATATATAATTTAGCCGACCTGTGGCCTGACTAGGTTGCCTAAGCAAGTGGTCCTTTGTACTTAGAAAAATTCTTTGATATGGCGGATGCTTAACTCTTGAGCTCATAAGTAGTACTTCCTTAGGTTGTCGATGTTCCAGGCACGGGGCACTTGCCTCCCTTCCAACATCTCGAGCTTGTACGTCCCTTCACCGAATACCCGTCTTACTCTGTAGGGACCCTCCCAGTTCGGTCTGAGCTTACCTACACTGGGCTCAGGTACCATCACTTTCCGAAGTACAAGGTCGTCAACTCGGAACTAGCATCGCTTGACTCGAGCATTGTAGTGCCGAACTACTCGTTGCTGGTAAGCCGTAGTCTGGATGTAGGCCAGGTCGTGTAAGTAAGGTTGAACAGTACATGCCAAAGTGACCTCTCTATATGTGCATAAGTAAGGCTGCATACACCTCTCTATATGTCCATGGAATCATTGTACCTCGTTAGTATTACACGAAGTGACATTGACATTCCCTCGAGGGCTTGCCAACCTAATTAAGGTCCAGGTGGCGACCTACGAGACGTGCTCGCCGACCAATTCTACATGCATCCCGTCACTCTCGGGAAGTTGGCTCCCACACCAAATGTTCCGGAGGAGATTGAATAAGGCGCAAAGACTGGTCTACGTGCACGACTACCTCCGAGGACTTCGGACCAGTTAGGCACGTCTTCCCAGAGATCTCAAACACGGTTCATGAAGCCCACGCTAAACAATGCCTATATAAGGACCTTACCTCCAACCTCAGAAGGTATGCGCAATTTAACTCTCGCAGCTCTCTATCTCTCTCACTTTTAGCTCTCTCAAAAATCTCCAACTCGCTGACTTAAGCATCGGAGTGCCCACCCCGGGTATAGCAAATCGGGCACTTTTATATTGTTTCCTTTCAGGTTGCCCCAATAAACTATACAACTCGGAATCCAAAACACCTTCCAACTAGAAACTGTTTAGCTACGCGTCCGAACCACCTTCCAACTAGGAACGCTTCCGAGTCAACTGCCAGCCGAGAGCTGCAAAACACACATCATCAATTATAAACTTTAAATGATAGAAATCTGCCAAAAAAAAATAACAACGTTAATTTTAACTTTAAATTAGTGACAAATATCTATTAAGTGAACCATCAAATCAATTGATTCTCTTACTTTGCAAGTGGCTTCAGAAATAGAATCAGGTAGAATAACAAATTGGATTGTGTCATTAGAATAACTCGTACCCGTTTGCTGATAAAAAATGATCGACATTTTTTTCCAAAGGTTTAATGTTGTATGGAGCTCTTTTCTTATTTCTTTAGACCTCTGTGAGTCTAAACTACTGTTAGGACTTAGGAGCTCTTTGCTTGTTTCACTAGTTTTTAGAAAACAATAAAAAAAAAATAGTAGGTTATTAATAGCCCTGCTATAACAAGTAGTCCTAAGACTATAACTTCTAATTCCGATATAACAAGTAGCCCTGAGATAAGAGAACAAAGAGGAAAGCAGGGAGGAATGTCGGTGGAGCAGAGAAGGGAAAGGATTGGCGCAATTGTCGATGGGTTGTGGAATCCTTTGTAATGGGAAGAGATGAGAGAATAGAGAGGAATGAAAGGAATACAAAAGGGGAGCAGCCAAATAGGGAGGATCACCGTCGGTTTCTAAAGTCGTCGTCGTCATTGCCGTCATTGGTGAGAATGACCACTGCCGGCAGATTGCTAAGAGGAAGTAAAGGCGCAAAGGTTTTGGGGATGTTTCAGGTGGGAGATTAAAATGGGATAAGATGAAATTTTGTTTGAGCTAATGGTAGGGTGCTCACTGTTTGGTTAATCAATCCGTGGGGCATTTTTTGGAATCGAATTAGTATTATCGGTTTTTGGAAAACCGATAATCAGAATCGGACCGAAGCCAGTCAGTTAACCGGTTGACTAGTTCAGTTTATCCGTTTTTTGGTTTTTTAATTTTTACAATATATATTATAAAAATATATTATATATATATATATATATATATTTTGTATTTTAAATAATAAATAATAAAGAACATATTATAAACATATACATTTATATATAATGCATATTTATTAATTCATAATATATAAAAAATAAAAAATATATATAATATATATAATATACATATATATTATATAAATATATTTTCTATATTAGTTAATCGAAACCAAACTGGTATCTTCGATTTTTTAAAAACACCGAACCAAAAATCGAACCAACCAGTTCGATTAACCAATTTTTTCTCACCCCTAACTAACGGGATATGTCTTGTCCCATTAATTCAAACATGAGAGAATATAAAACATGTGTCTTCATTTGGGGTTGGTTGAGGTTGCGTTGATAGAGGATCCGACTCTCCAAATTCATTTCGAAAAAATAGGGTAGGTATGGTTGGGTTGAAGTTGGGGTTAGAGTTCGGGTGGAAAAGTAAAGATTTAATTTTAATTTTGGGTTTAGTTACAAAAAATATTAATTTTGGGTTGGGTTAGGAATGAGGACTTGACCAATGCACCTTAACCTCTTATTTGCATTTATAAATATTATATAAATATGTATTATGCATATAAGTATTTATATACATGTGCATTCACTATTCATATATGTACTTATATATAAATATGCATCCATAAATGTATCCTTTACTATATATTAAAACAAAACATGCCATATCATATGGTCTCTCCTTTTTATCCTTACCCACTTGAAACTTCTCCTTCCCCTTCAAAATACCCATTCTTTACTCTCAATTTGTCACCTCAGCACCTCTTTTCCTAAAATTTCTCTCTCTCTCTCTCTCTCTCTCTCCCCCTAAATCATTTTCTCTCCTAAAATTTCTCCTAAACCATCTTTCCACCTAAAATGTTTCTTAATCTTCTCTCCCTTTCTCTCCATTTATTTCTATTTCTATCTCTATCCACCTTCCAAATACATTCATTTAACTTCTCATCAATGTATTAAAATATTAATGTTTAAGTTAAATTTTTTTTTTTGAAAATAATTTAGTTAAAAACTTAAATATTAAAATAAGATGAGTAAAAAACATCCAAAATAATAATAAGAGAAGAAATATGTAATATAAGAAGATAAATAATAAAAGTAAATTAAAAAATTAATAATTGATTAAAATATTATTGTAACTATAACCAATACAAATACAAAATTAAATAGTTAACTAATTAAGTATACTTTATTATTATCAAATGATTACTATTATTCATTAAATACTTAATTAGTTAATTAAGTATAGTTGATAATAAATTACTTGATTAATTATGATCAATTAATTAATTTTAAAAATTACTTTTAATAATTGATAAGTAATTATAGCTAATTAATTGCTGAACTTTTCAATAGGTAATTTAACAGTAAATTACCATATTTATTGAATTATTTAAATTAAATATCTGTAATTAAAATAACAGTAATTTAATAGTAAATTGCTATTAAATTAGTGGATTTAGCATAATTTTGTTAAGTAAAATAGTTAAGTAAATTACTGGATTATTTAAGTAAAGTAACATACTGATTAAAATTATTTTACACTTAATTTACTTAATTAGATAAATAATTTTACAATAATTAAAATAATAGTAATTAAGCTCAACCCAAGACCAACCCTTAGATTTGGGCTTAATGCTTGAGATATGGTTAAGATGGATCTGTCCAACCCGAGCCCAGCCCAAGCTAAAATTTGATGAACTTGGGTTGGGCTCGGGCCTGGGTGTCGGGCTTAGATTAATTAATAAAAACACTAAAATTTAACTTAAATATATATGTATGCATGTTATGAATATATGGATACAAATAATGTGTACGTGCACGTATGTATGTATATAATTTAGCTAGGCTGACGATAAGGCTAGGTTGGGCTCACATTGGAGGAGTTTAATCACGTTCTTTGATCAGTGCTTCTTCCTAGGGCTGTTCATGGGTCGGGTTGGGTCGGTTTATTGCAGTTTAGTCGACTGACCCGATGTTAAGCAGAACCGACCTGATCGGTTTGAGTCGGGTTGGGTCGGTTTCGGTCGGTTTCGGTTCTAACTTCATCCCTGTGATAAAATCTTGCTAATTTTAAAAACAGTCATAAATTGAACATCATTTCAGCCATCTCCTATGATAAAACTTAAATGAAAAGTTAATCACAAAAGTTGTTCATTAATCACCATTCACTAATCCAAAGTTTCTTGCAACCATTCAAAAATTAAGTGGCCTAATGGGTTTTGGAACTTCATGTTTGAACTAGGAACTAAGTCGGTTCAGTTTGGGTCGGTTTCGGTTTTCTTGTATGAAAACCGAAACCAACCTGAATCATCGGTTTAAGAATTTGCACAACCCGAAACTAATCCGTACTGATGAAAACCCGAACAACTCGGATTGGGTCGGTTCGGGTTGATTGGTTTGGTCAGGTTGGGCCTTCTTATGAAGAGCCCTACTCCTTCCTTCATACTAATAGAGCTTCAAATGACGTAGCACATGGCTTAGCACAGTTTGCTTGCACAATTCAAAGCATCCACACTTGGTATACTGAAACAAATTTTGTACATGATCCTCTTGTAAAAGATCTCCCATCTTAATAAATGCTTTGATTTTTATTAGCAAAATCTTATTTTATAAAACATGATAACTATATACTTCTACACATAATATATTAATATTAAATTAGCATACACCTTAAGTCTAGGAAATAATTACATTTGGCAAAGGAAATTAACCTACACCTTATAGTCTAACTCCAACTAGAAGTTTTGAAGTTGGGGGTTCAACATAGGGTGATCATGGGTCAAGCGGGCTGGGCTTTGCACTTATGATAAGGGTTATAGTTTAGGCCTGACCTAGGGTTCTGGGCTTGAAACTTAAGCCCTAGCCCAGGTCTATACAGGCCCGGGCCAGGTCGGTCTGATTTCGGACCAATGTCACTCATACATAAAACATTATATATCTATATATTAAATGATATAACATGAATATAAATTTATTTTATACATTATATAATATAAAATATTACATATAATATAAATTATACATATTATGTTATAATATTTATATATAAAATATATAATGTAAAATAACATTTATACATATGTATACTTTATACATAAAATGTGTAAATTTAAATATATAAGGGCCAAACCGGACTTGAAGTATTAAACCCAAACCCGACCCTAAAATTTACGGGTCTGATGGAAGCCCGGGCCCGGGTTGAGGCTGAACATAAAACACAGGCCCAAGCCCAAAATTTCTGGGCCGGGCTGAAATGGTCACCCCTAGTTCAACTTCAACAGCTTGAATCCGACTAGGACTGACCTCAACATGACCTAACCCGGCCTGACTCATTCATGATCCGATGGACGTTATGCTATAAGATGTAAAAAGGAAAAGAAAGATAGAACGGAAGACATTTAAAATGTTAAGTGTATGCCCTAAAAGCAAGTCAGAAGTCCAAATGGTTTACCAATATCCAACGCGTAATTGAGTCGTCCAAGTGGCATAAGAAGAAGATATAACAGTTTGTTTTGGCCGTCCAAATAATGTGCCAATTGCCAACTAATGTCTAACAGTTGGGACTAGACTTTTAAAATTGCACCCAGTCCAAGTAATATATGAATATATATTCAACCATTAGTGTAATCGGACCATTGAACAAATTCTTCCTTCAACATTTAATTTCTTTGTTTCTTCACATTGACATCTTATGCGCCAATTGTCTTTGACTCTTTGCATTGAATGAAGCGGACTCATGTGAATATCAAATTGCATTCTTGATATATTACATTTTATAATCCTTCTGCTAAGATGCCTTCTATATACCAATCCGCGAATCCTGCTGCTAATCACTCTGGTGTTTTTTGTTCTATTTGTATCGGTTTAGGGATTTTAGTGGGTTGGTTGGGTTAAATGGTAAACCCGCCTTCACCCAATGCTTTGTGTCAAAACAGCCTTAATCGGATTTTAATTTAGATATATCTAAAAAATATCAATTCACCAATGTGGTAACATCAAAATATTTGTAAATATAGCCTTGATTGATGGTGGAAATGGTATTTGTGAGATGGGACCGGCCACAAGGCTTGGGGGTTTAAGGTAGGGGTGGCTATGAGCTGAACTTTTTATGAGTTATTCGAGCTTGGCTCGGTTTGATTTAAATTGGGTTTTGAATCGAGTTCGAGCCTAAACTCGTTTGCTAGTCAAGTTAAGCTCGAGCTAAGTGAAGCTCGGCTCATGAGGCTCGCCAGCCTAGTATAATAAATAAATAATTTTTTATTATATACATACATACATATATACATATACATATAAATATATAATAAATAATTTTATTTTACATAATAATATTTTTATTTTTTATGTATATTAGTAAATATTTTTTATAATTCTTAATTTTTTGTATGTAAAATAAAAAATATTTTTATATGTATATTTTTTATTATTTAGAAAAAAACTTGGCTTGCAATCGAACTTGAGCCAAGTCGAGATCGAACTTGCAAGCTTTGAACTAAGCCGAGCTCAAGCTCAAGCCTTTAGCTCGAATCAAGCTTGAGCTCAAGATCGAGCCTAACACAATTTCAGCGAGCCAAACCTAAATAACCAATTATTCGGCTTGGTTGTGTTTGAATCTGATGCTGTGCAATCCGGGCACTCCTAGCCGGTTGCTGACTGGCTCCTTATTGGCAACAGACGACACCTGAGAAGATGGAAAAGAAGGATTCCCGAGGATATACCTGGTGGGAATACTCCGATGCTTAAGTCAGAACGCTGGGGAAGGAGAAAAGAAGAGTGCAAAAGCTAAGAGTGTAGGTCGCGCTTTTTCATTATGCTCGAGAGATTAGCTTGCGAGCAAATATAAATTCAGTTTTCGAGTATGAGAGTGCGGAAGTATTCAAAAGTCTCAGAGTCCTTTTTCCCTTTTGCCTCAAGGGCTTTTATAGGGGCGTTCTTGTCAAATCGGGCATAACCGCCACTGGGCCCCTGCCACAGCTGTTACCTGCCAGGGCTGCGCAGGTGGCCGTTGCAACGTACTCCTTGCTCGGATGGGTGACATGTCTCCAAAGGGCAGGCATGCCTCCGCCTGCTGAGAGACGTGGGTGCATACTGTCGAAAGGACAGTGACTGCGCCATCAGTCAAGGGACGTGGTGTAGTCTGATTGGTACGAACGTGACGCAGTCTGATTGGTACGATCTGTCAGATAGAAGCTTCCTGAGAAACGTTCGCGTTGCTCACTTGCGAGCTATTTTGTAGCGAGCTTAGGAATACTTCAGGGTTACCCTTATTAGAATTGGTCTCTGGAATGACTTATCTGCTTAGGGGCTTGAGCGAGCTGGTTTCCCTAGCTCGCGAGCTAAAGTAGCATCGGAATATCCCCTTTGGGGTAGCTCGAGGAACCCGGAGCTCGTGTTGTAGCGAGCTATGATATAGCGAGTTGTTTTATAGGCTTGTTACTTAGCCGTTACCAGGCTATGATGCTGAGTTGTTCCTCGTGTTGAGTCAGATCCACATGTCATCGTTTCGTAAGTCGGGCCAAATCATCCTCCATCAGAATCCACCCCTAAAGGGGATGGAGTATGGATTACTACAAAAAAAAAAAGAGAGAATTGTGAGAGTGCAATCCTAACAAAAAAGGTAAATCTATGGTACTAGCAAAGTCTTTCTATCATCTTCTAACCTCCAATCCTAAAAAAATACAAAATAAGTAAAAGGGGCCGTTTGGATAAATAGAATACTTTTTTTTTATATTTATATTGGAAGGTTGAAGATTCAGAAAAAAGAATACATATCCTACTTTTCCATATTGATAAACCACTTACATCTTTTCTTATAAACAATTCAATGCACCAAATAATATCACACTTATGGGGGAGGAGTGATTGGTGTACTTCAATTTCTATATTAGATGGGCATTACAAGCAAAACCCGGAACAGAGTGGATGAGCCAAATATACCAAACAAAACCAAGCCAACCTGAGCGGCAAGGCATTGCCATTGCGCCTTAAAAGGAGAAGTTGCCTACTATGAGCACAACATCTTGGGGTCCCTGCACAGGAAACCCTTTCCTTATCTTGTGTTGATCTCGACACTTGTTGCGTTCAGAGTAGATGCCGCAACCATGTGGGCAATGGTGGATTGGCCACTCTTAAATCATTAGTCAAAAAAGTACACCTCTTGTTCATTATTTTTATCATTAAACTATAAACCAGGATTACTGTTTGGATTCTTTTTTTTTTATAAGGTGTGGCCTACTGGCCCATTTCTCTAAAACAGATAAGTAGATTTTACGTTTGATGATGCATTATTGAATTAATTTCACCCCTTACACCTTCCTTCTTTTCATGATTGAGCAAAAAGAAGTTGCATTTGAATATGAAATGAAGCTACTCTGTTATTTCCTACTTTTTTCTTGCTCTATCAAAAGGAGTATAAAACCCTTATCCAAACAAAACAATGTTGGGGGAGAGGGGCTTGTGCCAAGTCTCGATCTTCGACCTGACCCAACCCAACCCAAGTTGCATTCACGCTAAAATTATAGAAATGGCAATGGGGTTGAACGGGTCAGGTTTTTTCTACCCCATACTCGACCCCGAATTCAAATGCCTTATTCTGTGTTCACCCCGAACTCTGATGAGGCTAAAAATCCTAATCCCATTCTCATTCTTGTGGATAATATAAATCTTTAAATTTACCCTGCCTCGCCTTGGTCATTCCTATTTATATACATACAAATTTATTTTTTAATTAAAAAAAAAATCCATCCCAACCTGGGACTAGGGCAGGGCCCAACGGGGACATGTCAAATTGCCATCTCTATAGAACTGTTATTGAGTCGGGCACTCGGGCCTATTAAGTAAAACGAACCTACCAAATCAATTATGACGGTATTTGGTATCATGGTTGCTTTTTATGAAATATTGCCATGTCAGCAGGCATTTTAAATAATTTTCTATTTGGTTGAATGATTCAAGTAAAAAAGTGATTGCAAGTTTTGCAACTATTTTACCTCTTTTTATAAAATTCACTTTTGGTGAAAACAAAATTTTCATATTTCTTGATTTAAAGGTCTTTTGTCATGTGTGACACCCATATGTTTTGAAATAGAATAAAGACAGCTAAATTATTATGCCAAGAGTTTGTGCATGAATCACCCTGCAACAACTATAGCTATGCCAGTTTTTTGCTATGAGTTTTATATCCCAATTATAATTGAGTTTAGAATTTGGATCTTATTATCACAACACATTATTGACCCCATGTTCATCACCGAGCCACACAATGGGAATATCGGTGATATAAAGTTGAAGAGACATTTTTAATGTGCAAATGCAATATTGTGGTCAGCAGATCCAAGCTCATTATAATTTCGTTAGAAACCCTTGTTATTGATCCAAATCAATCATGTAAATAAAGATTTTATTTTATTTTTGCATTTTTGATGTATTTTTATGTTTAAAAGGATAAATTTGTAAACAATATATACGATGATTTTTTTTATTAAAATACCTGCATTGTCAAACCGTTTGTTGTGTTTTAATTAAGGTTCAGTTTGGAAGGAGTATAAATACAAATATGTATATTACAAATATATACAAAATAATATAAAATGTAAGGTTTTGCATTCTACATGTTTGTATTTGTACTCTTTCCAAACTGAGTCTAAGGTTATATTATAAAAAAGTAACGTTATAAATTGTTTTATCAAAAATAAAGGGTCCATTTAGATTTCAGTTGGAATTAGATTCGAAATTGGAATCAAAATCTCTCAGAATCTAACCGGAGCAGTCTATTTTCATAGTTTATTTGGTTTAAACATGAATTGGAATCACCTAGAATGAAATTTCATTCCCAAAGAAGGGGGAGAGAATGGGAGAATGACATTCCACCAGGAATAATGGCAATAGGATTCCCATTCTGTCCAACTAAATAGTTAGTTGGAATCGAAATGAGACTCAGATCCTGATTATAGACCCCTGTTTATGCAAACCAAACGGGCCCTAATTATAGATGTCAGGTACGATCCGTCTCATCGGGTCAGCCCCCATTACCTCGATTAATTGTTGGTTTAATTAACAAGTAATTGTTGGTTTAATTAACAAGTAATTGTTGGTTCAAAACCGGTCCATCCAGTCCCGAATCAGACCCAAATCCATTGGAGCTCCAACTTATACCTCTGCACTTCTGTGCCCTGGGGGCTGGGGCTGGGGCTGGGGCCAATTTACAGGGTTCAGAAAATCAGATATCAGACTTCAGACTCCAACGGGACAGAGAGAATCATCAGTCTCATTTTTATCCGGTTAGGCCATTAAATAAGGGTAGTTCCGTCTTTCCATGCAACTTTGGTACCAGCTTTCCCGCTTGTCGTAAGCGGGTAAAAACTCCGCGAAAACCCGAGCGCTCTCATCAAATCAAAATATATCCGTACCTGGCGCATCTTTCGAAAATACCCCTATCGTTAAAAGTAAATCACGGTAGTACCATTATAATCGTAAGAAAACGACAATGGTCTTCAAGTTGACGTGGAACCCACGCATGATAGGACCGTTCATGTGCGTCAGATTAGAATCGCCTCGTCAATAATGCCCCCCTTGTTGCCAAGAACGATTTGGACACCAATCCAACGGCCGGAACCCGCGTATTAGTCGGCATCCAATGGGAAATCCGTCACCATGTGAGTCAAGCAGCCTTTGTCGGAAGATTACTTCCGGGAAGGGTATTTTGGTCAAGTTGAACAGTAAAGTTCGCCGATGGGAGCTGCCGTCGCCATGCTCAAGGTCAACATAGTAATTTTGTCAAACGATCAGGATATTCAGTAGAAATGAAATATTATCTATCAATTTTTGTTTATTTTATCGCAATATTTCGCGGGGAGAGAGAGAGAGAGAGAGAGGGAGAGGGAGAGGGAGAGGGAGAGGGAGAGGGAGAGAGAATCAAAGGCTAGGAGAAAGAAAGGAGAGAGAAGTAGAGCTGTATTCCACATGGCCTCGTTGCCGCTGGGGCCTCATCCACCGCCAGAGAATGAGGCAGTGAAAATTGCGCCTCGTCGGTCGGAGATGGGAGACGATAAGGTATTCCCGCATATTTCATGTCGTCCAGCATGATTTGTATATTTCTGCAATTTCACTTTTTGTTTTCGCGTTTTTTCTGATTTGGCTATTTTTTTTAGTTTTTTTTTACATTTTTTTGTGGTGATTGAAAACCGAAAAGTTCTGCATTTGTACGATGATTTTTTCCCCTCTGGTGATCTAGCTATTTTGGTTTCCTCAGATTTGTGATATGACCTTATAACTTTTGTTCATCTTCTTGTTCTGAAATAGGATTGATGTTACCGGAAATAATATTCAGAGAAAAAGTTTCCGTGATATTTTATAAAGGGATTTATTTTCCATTGATTGCTGGCAATTTTTTTCTTGATTATGGCTTTTGATCTAAGATGTATTTGCTTTTAATAATTTGCGCTCCTTCTTTTGTTTTGGCCCCATCGTATTTCGTGATGATCGGAGCGAAGCTGAGGAGAACCTGCTGAAACTTCCATTCGTTTTTTTCGTTTATTTATTTATGTCTTCTTTAAGTTTGACGGAAATTTGGCTATCAGGCTGATGCTTATCTTTGGTGTCATTTTCCGTGGTGTTGAGTTTTGGATTGCTTTCTTTTTCTAGGGTTTATTAGATTTTAGATTCCGGGCCTTCGCCCGATCTACTGTGCCAAACATTTTCTTCGAATTTTTGCTAATGGATGTTACGCTTGATTGGAGAATCTAGTTATATTCGCTTTGATATTACTTGGGTACTTTTCTAGATCTTCCATTCTTTCCTGGGTTTTGGTTTGGATTAAGCCTTTAGGTTCCCTGATACTTTTCTTTCGATATTCAGAGTCATTGTTTTTCGCGATATTCCTTTTTCCCTTTTCTTTTATTGGTTTATTCTTCAATGTGCACTGGTTTTGTTTCATGAGGTTGGTGGTTTGATTCTCTCCTCATTGGTGCTTCGACCATTTCCTGTTTGATTTTCAAGCTTTAGGCATTCGATTCTTACTTGCAAGCGACTACCTTTCCACTTTTCTTCTCTTTGACGGATCATCTAAGATATTTGTTTTTAAGTTCATCTTACCTAATATTTATCTGTGTACCCTGGTTTGTTAGTGTTAACATCACCATGAGCTTGATGGCTAGTCATTACTTTTTATGATTGAAATTGTTAACTTAGTATGACAAAATCATTCTACCTTTGGTGGATTTTACACTTGTTTCTTACTTTCTTTATATTCTTTACACTGCACATCATATTTGCACGAGGGTCTCTTATTTGGATCTTTTCGGTTCGTATGTATCTCAGGAAATGTCAGCTCCTGTTGTAGAGGGGAATGATCCAGTCACTGGTCACATCATTTCTACCACCATTGGAGGCAAAAATGGTGAAGCCAAACGGGTTAGTGCTTAATGTTTCAGACATTCTTTTTCGCTCTGTTAACTTGCTGTTCTGTTCTTTATGTTTCATATCAAGTTGTCAACTAGTCCTTGTTTAAGATCTAAATGTTCTCAAGAATTAGTCTATGGAGAAAGATTCTAGATAGCAATATGATATAATCAATCTTCCTGAGGTATACAACCTTAAATAATTCTTGGATGCACTCAGTTGCTAAACTCTTTTTACAACTTAAATAGGTGCTGTGTATTTCAGTCCTCATTGGTTCCTTTCCCATCCTTTTCCCCCACGTTTTGAAAGCTGAGGTGTTTATTGTCTTTCCTTGCAGACCATCAGTTATATGGCAGAACGTGTTGTGGGGACTGGGTCATTTGGAATTGTGTTTCAGGTACTGATTTTAGGTTTGCAGGAGATTTAGCTTCCTGTATTTTTTTATCTCTGATCTTACACTTGTTTTCTACTCTGTTATTTTTGCAGGCAAAATGCTTGGAGACTGGAGAAACAGTCGCCATAAAGAAGGTCCTGCAGGACAGGCGGTATAAAAACCGTGAGCTGCAGTTAATGCGCTCGATGGAGCATCCAAATGTGATTTGTCTGAAACACTGTTTCTTTTCTACCACGAGTAAGAATGAGCTTTTTCTCAACTTGGTCATGGAATATGTCCCTGAGACTGTTTATCGGGTTCTGAAGCACTATAGCAATGTGGGCCAGAGGATGCCATTGATCTATGTGAAACTCTATATGTACCAAGTAAGTGATATGATTTTGTCATGTAAGTCTTCTTTATCCCTTGCCCTTACCTTTCTTTCTATTAAATGGGTTTATGGGGTTCTTATCAGATTTTTAGGGGGCTGGCATATATTCACACTGTTCATGGAGTTTGCCATAGGGATGTAAAGCCACAAAATCTTTTGGTATGTTCTTTTTCGAATGTCTTGTAAGTTGGGTTGCTATAGCTGTTTATCCTTACTTATCATGAATACTTGCATTGTTTTGTTCCTGGATATTTTCATCCACCCTTTGCTTTGCAATACATGCATTCTAATCCAATAAAAACTCATTCTACAGGTTGATCCTCTTACACATCAGGTCAAACTTTGTGATTTTGGAAGCGCAAAGGTTCTGGTATGTACAGTCCCCTTTTAATCAATTTTTGCTATTTTTTGATAAATAACTTAAATTTTATTAAAAAACACTTGAGGTAACATCTTTACAAGCATCCCTTAGAGAGACACAAGATGCTACCTCTCAATCAAAAAAAAGAAATTGCCCAGAATAAAAACGATCTATTCACCCTTGCTTAGCCAAAGCATCTGCCATCCCATTTGCTGATCTCCTCTCTCATTGTATCCTCAAATCAATTTTCGCTATTTTGTTCATTCATTTAAATTCCATGAGAAGGATTGATAAAGTTAAGTTTCTTTGATCTTTGTCCACCTGATAGGTTCCTAGTAAACTGTATTCCATGAGAAATGTGCACTGATACATTGGTAGATCTTAATAATTTTCCTTAAGTAGGTTACTCCTATTGTGGTTGGGGTGTGAAGTGAACTCTTTCCATTCAGAACACATATAATGGTTATCAAATTCTGTTTTTTCATCTTTTAATGAAATTAATTTCATTGATGATGACCCTTTCTGCCCACAAATTTTGCTTCTTAGATGATATTGGTCAAATTATTCTCTGCTGTGTTTTAGCATTAATAAAGAGTTAACTTGTCAGGTCAAGGGTGAAGCAAACATATCATACATATGCTCTCGCTACTACAGGGCTCCTGAGCTCATATTTGGTGCGACTGAATACACAACATCCATTGACATCTGGTCAGCTGGTTGCGTTCTTGCTGAGCTCCTTCTGGGACAGGTAGGCATTTTTCTACACACCTTAGATGATAAATCCTGCATTTTCAGATAGTGTTCAAATGGAAGTTTTAGCATGGTTCCTTTAATCTTGCGCTGATTCTCTGGATTTCTAAATTGTTGTAGCCATTGTTTCCTGGAGATGGTGCAGTGGACCAACTTGTGGAGATCATTAGGGTAAGCTTCGTTTTCCCTTAGAAATCAGTGGTATGCCTTGAATCTGGGGTTTAATGTATCGTGGCTATACAATGGCCTCGTGATTCATATTGGTTAAGATCATATGGTCACATTTTCTGATGTTGTCTAGATGAAGAGTGGAACACTTGCTCGATCATATATATCAAGCTTATTCCCTTAGATGTGGTTTGAATCCTAGTATCTTACATACACTGTCCATGCATCTAAATTTTGCATTGTGAGGTGGATCTGTATGGGTGGTTGAGACCCAAGGCCTGAATTTTCCAAGATGTTAATGGGAGTTGTGGAGTTTTACTGGTGATGTGATCACATATGAATGATTTTTTGCAGGTCCTTGGTACTCCAACTCGAGAAGAAATCCGTTGCATGAATCCAAACTACACCGAGTTTAGGTTTCCTCAGATAAAAGCTCATCCATGGCATAAGGTTTGAATATATGTATTTTGTTTTGATACCTATGTTTCTTGGAATTCTGTTCACTCAGATTGTAGTAACTAAAATGTCATTGATTTTTGACTAAATAAAAGAAATTCTGAAGAAGCTGTCATTGGTATTCAGTGATGTATATTTTTCCAGAAAAAAACTTTATTAAACCAGGATGTTTTTTTTTAGGTTGAAAGTTTGACATATTTCCCCCTGCCTTGGCCTGTAGTACGCGTGCACATAATTATATTATTTTGCTTATCTGGAAGTGGTTGTGCATATTTTTTGGAAGCCTTAAGTGGTTGTACATTGTGGAGTTTTGAGCTTTTCTACAAATTGGAAACCATGGAAATTTTTTTTGAAATCATAAGGTTTGTGAAGTTGGTTTTTTTTTTTTTTTTTGTGAAAATGATAAAACTAAGTTTAATATCTACATTCCTTTTGTAATCATAATTGTTATATAAGTAGTGTGTGGTCATGTGGATATGTTTCAACAAATATTTCATTTGTTCTTTTGTATATGTTACATGTCCAAATTCTAGGACATTTTATGGGACTGATTGAGTGGGGGGGGGGGGGAAGATAAAATAAATGGATTAGATTTTTCACAGGGTGCTCTTGATGTAAGGCCAAGTATCTACTTTATATATTAAAGATACATACTAATGTGCCATAAATGTTGAATTTTCTCTGTTCTGAAGTTTAATTTTCTGAGGGCCTTGGCACAACAGTTGGGTTGCTCCATTGCAAGCTGGCTGACCAGGGGTTCACTCTTGGAAACAGCCTCTCTGTGTATATGCAGGGGTAAGGCTGCGTAATCTGTCCCTCTGCAGACCCTGCATTGGTAGGAGCCTTGTTCACTGGACTGACCTTTGACGTTTAATTTTCTATAATCTGGAGGCCCAATTTTCTGTAGTAAAGAACATAACAATTTATTGAAGTATGGACCTATGGTGGTTGGTACACTGACAATGCTTCTCAGCTTCACCAATTAACACACTCCTATGGCTATGAAAATCCTGTTTCTGTTTGACTACCAGACACCAGTTTGGTTATTCTCTGCAATCTGGTATTTCAGTTATCCAAGAATACCTGTCCTAGGTCATGCATAAAATTAAATGGTTATTCTTTATGAATAACATTTTTGGTTGATTAATTACAAAACCATGCTACTATTATATTGGTTGCAAGTTTTATTTTTTCTTTGTTGCCTATTCAAATCAGTTGGTCTTACAATTAAATTTTCTTGGTTTAGGTTTTCCACAAGCGAATGCCTCCAGAAGCAATAGATCTTGCTTCAAGGCTTCTTCAATATTCGCCAAGCCTTCGTTGTACTGCGGTAAGCGTATATGTGCAGACATGTTCTTATTGCTTGTACTTATAAAAAAATCTTATTGTTTGTATGTATATGATCATATAATGGATATTATATATTTATATTATGTGCAATATCATATATATGTATTTTCTAATTCTTAGTAACTTGTGGACATTACTTGTATGCTAACCTAATACCTGTCATCTCTATCTTAAAAGATTTTCTTTTTGTCCTTTTAAAGTGCAACAGCATAATAAAAATAAGTGTAGGTTACGTTGGTTTTAAAAGATAATTATTATCATTCCTGAACCTTGATAGGGAAGAATAAGAACATATCAATTAGAAAATGCAAATAGACTAAATTTGTTTAGTGTCCTTGTTTACATAGGCTTTTTGCAACTTTTATCATTTGTTGATCTATCTACTCATTTTCTTATGCTGCTTATTTTGTGTTGAAGTTTGTTTATATAAAAAAATATAGCAAGAATGTGATTTTATCTTTGTTATATGGAAAATGTTGAACTTAACATTTTGTGCTGTTTCTTTTCTTTTAAAGGGTGAGGCTGCACCTCGCACCTCCCGTTGAGATGCTTGTAACAGTCTTTATTTTGTTGATAATGAATTCTTAATGAAATTTTATTTATCAAAAAAAAATGCTGAACTTATCATTTTGTCACTGCAGCTAGAAGCATGTGCACATTCTTTCTTTGATGAACTTCGGGAACCCAATGCCCGCCTTCCAAATGGCCGTCCTTTTCCTCCCCTCTTCAACTTCAAACAGGAGGTATGCTTCTGAGTCCGTGTTTCTGGGATTGATCATCCAACATATTGTCTAGGCAGCCCAGGAATCTTTTCCTAACCAATGATTTGTGGGAGGGAAGTTCTGGCCAAAACGCCCTTGCCAACTGGGCTCCTCAATAAAGTTTTGGAGCTTAAACAACTAAATTACTGAAGTGTATGGTACTTGGAATTTGACATAACTAATTTAGATGAGCAGATATTTAGTTGAGTTGTTTGTATTGACACCATGCTGAGTGGCTGGACCTTAGAGAATGCCTAGGTAAAATGCCTAACTGTGACATCCAAAGATGTTTCTTTTTTTTTTCATGCACCAGAAATTATTTTACTTAAAAAAGAATTTATTTTTCTTGGGTCATTAAAATTTATGGAGACATGAAATATGTACATTATGAACAATTAAATTGAGCTGGCAATGAGAAAGCAATACTGTAATTTCTTGTGTTGCCATTAGCATGTTTTTTTGATAATGTGGATCTGGCCACTAATGTGTTGGTATCAAATATGGATATGAAGTTAATAGTTAAGTTATTGATTTCCATAAAACTGATTTAATTTGGCAACTCTTATTGTGAAAGTAAAATTTAATAGATTATCAGTTTTAGTCGAATCAATTCCTTTTCTATTAACAGTTTAAGTTCACTCATTTATTTGTTTCATGGTACCAGAGAAGAGAAAGGACAGTGTTAAGTAGAATTTTCTAAAGATTACTGATAAGATTGTATAAACAATATGACATGTATTGATTGATCAGTAGTCCAGCTGCAGCCTCCAGGTCTCCCTAGGGTGTCATGTTAATGTGATGGTTAAGACCATGGTTTTTAAAAACGAACCGGTGACCGAACCAGTCAGGGGTCTGGTTACCAGTTTGAACGGTCTGACTGTTTGACCCGAATGGCTGGCCCATTCTGACAAAAAAATTTTAAAAATTGCAAAACGGTCAAAACTGTTCGAACGGTTAACTGGCCGGTTCAGCGGTTTGCTGACCAAAATCAATGATTTTGAGGGAAAAAGCGGTTTTGGAGGAAAACGGAATCAGTTCCCAGTTTTTCCGGTTCGACCGCCCGGTCCGGTCCGGTTTTGAAAACAGTGGTTAAGACTGCACTACTTCAGGTTGCCTGTAGCAGGTTGTATATTTCACGGTTAATTCCATATATGCCTACTATTTTCTAAAGGAAATTTGGATTGTATTTGCCTTTTACAAGCTTCTGTGAACTAGGTAGTACCTAACATATATAATGGATGACCAGCTTGGGTGTTGTATTTTATTAGTGCATTTCTTTCCTCTTTCTAGTGCATGTTCGTTGGATGTATTCTGACTAATTTGTCTTCTCTCCTGTGATCGCAGTTATCTGGAGCCTCACCAGAGCTCATTAACAAACTTGTACCCGAACACGTTAGGAGGCAATTTGGTACGAATTTCTTGCATCCTGCAGGCACGTAAACGAGGAAAGCCAAATAGAATTGATTTCTGCAACCAGATGGATGTAAAAGCGAAGAGTTACCATTGTGGTTTAATCACTTGCGTTACCATGCCCAAAAGCTGGGGTCTCTAGTTCAGCGAAGTTATATACTGACAGGGGTTGCTGGAGAGATTGGCCTTCTAAGATTTGTTTTTTTCTGCTCTTCCCCCTCTTGTACCTCATGTCCTTTTTTTTTTTTTTTCTTTTTCTTCTAGCCACATTGTTTCTTGTTTTTTGTATATTTATCTGATCATAAAGGTAGGCTGGGTTGGACTGATGAGGAAGCTGCAAGGTAGATAAATATATGATGATGCGAAGGATTGGTGTAGCTAGAAGGGAAGAGGGAAGACGACAAATGCCAGGAGCTCTGTGGGGTTGGGCGGG
>NW_010729341.1:236693-320715 GCF_000365185.1 Nelumbo nucifera | reverse complement strand
TTGCTGTAAGGGTAAGGGTTTGGTTGTTGGGTATGTCTACTTACATGGTATTGTTTCTACTTGTTTGTAGCGGCATGTGGTCGCGGACTTGAATGGCAAAAGGAGGTTAGTGTTCTTTCTAATCTTATGTGCTTATTTTTGAAGTTCTTTTAATCTTTAAAATAGTGCGGCTATGCCCTATGCACAGTGAGTATGTATGTTTTCGGGATCGGGATGTATCAGAATTGGAAAATCCTTGAGTGACTTGTGTCCACTGCCTCTCATTTTATAATTTACTGGTGAATGACCCCGTACTAAGTACGGGGAAATTAATTATATATATATAGTATTAAATTCGTAATTAAATTATATGAATATCATAATAAATAATGTTAATCAATATAATTTTGATAAATTTTGTCAATAAATATTATTGGTAAGTACTGTTAATTATTAGAATATTTTTTAAACACCGGAAATAAAAATTACAAACACGTGTCCTTGTATTACTGTTAATAGATACCAATAATAAATATTATTTATAAGGTAAAGTTTTAAAATATAAACTGTTATATTAAAGACTGTTAATTAATATTGCTAACATTTAAAGAATGTATTACACGTGGGATGCATGGAGTGTTGGATTTGACTTTTGCTATTTAATCATTTTTTAATTAGTCATATTTAATTATTTAATCAATTTTATCAATTTTTTTTTTAATTTTTAAACATTTATTAATTGTCCAATTATTTTCTTATTCAATTAGTCATATTAATTGCTTGATCAATTTTTTATTTGAATAAATTAAATTATTTGATATTTTTCTTGTTAATTTAATTCTTAATTAGTAAATTACTTAATCATTTTATTATTTAACTATCAATTCTATAGTGAATAATCAATTATATTTGTTTAATCATATTATAGTACTTTTCTCAATTTGTTAATTATTTAATAATGTTTTTGTTTAAGTAAATGTTTATTGAATAATTTTGTATTTCTCTTATCAATTTGTTACATATGTAAATGAATTAATTAATTTAGTTAAATTAATTGAATTAAGGTAATTATTGATTTACTTTGAAAGCAACGTTTACTTTTTTTTTTCCTAAAAGTAACATGTGCTTACCCATGAATGAATTGAATTACTATTTATTGAAAATGTGGGTAGTTGAATTTGAATTCTTTTTCCTATAAAAATGGGAAAGTGGGCTTTTGAATTGAAATTTTATTTGTAAAAATGGGATGACATGTGGGAGGGGGCTTTGGTATGAAAGTCTTCCTTTAATATATATACTAGTGAATAACCCCGTACTAAGTACAGGGAATCATTAATGTTAAGTTTACATTATGGAATCAATATTGTTAAATTTATATTTATTAATATTTTAAATAATTATTAAAATTTCAAGAAATATTTATTTCAAAAAATAGCTTTTCAATAATTATTAGAATATGAATGGTTTTTTTTTTGTTATGATACATAGAGGGTTAATGATTAACTGAGATTAATAGAATGTATGCAGAAGTGGTTGTGGATAACCACTTCTGCATTTTTTTAGGAATGGATTGAAAATGGTGGTAGTGGGTTGTGGGTTTTAGCAAAAATTTTTCATAAATTGCCACGTGTCTAGTCTTATAGAAAATGTTATCCATCATGTTGTCCTTAAACTCTTCCCTATTGCACATTGTGATGCATTAGACTTTGATCGTTAGACAGTGTATGCCCTTAGCTTCAATTAGTTTGATGTACTATTACATTTATTGTAAATGAATAAAAGTACATAATTGTTTCATCTTATAATTGGTTTGTTTTTGTGTAATTACTCTTAAATTGAACACTTGTGAGACTCGTGTTAGTTTATAATGTTCTCAACCGTTGGATAGACTTGCGGAAGTTTATCTTGTCAAGGTTGACACTGATGTGTTATCAAAAACGTTGGGGTAGCTTGTCTCAGCTACCAGGGTTGGACCCAAAGAACATGTACTGTGTATTTGTTTGAAACACTAAACCTAGACCAATTTTTATTTATGCCCTGGACCTTGGAAACTAGTGGGTAAAATTGAAAAGTTGCACATAACTTCTAGACTCGATTATGATACTATAATGGGTATCAGATTGGGTTATCTTTGATATGTCAATCAGTGAGATCCTTTGGGAGTTAAAACCTAGGTATGTTGGGGCAGTTTGAGAATTCACTCGAGTGGGTGATCATAGTGACATGATCAACCCCTTTGTTGGACAAAGTAAATGATTAGGGCTGCACTCTTTCTGATGGAAACCAAAACTGTCGACAGTCGCTTTCAAACTTGTGTGATTTGTTTTGCAAAATATACCGAGGACCCATCTGAGTAGAGAGTGCAACACTACACCTTGCAGCCAGGGGAGAGGTCATTCCCTGTTGGGTAGATCATTATGGACTGAGAGGTTGAGTGTAAGAGACCATTTAGGGATGTTTACTTGATGAATTATATCTTATTTAAGTCCATTGTCCTTAGGCCTTCATAGGATGACTGGACTCAATGATCATTTAATGTAAATATTGGGCCCATTAAGAGCCTATATTGATGGACTCAGGGGTTCACTGTACTTGACAGAATTCGGCCAAGCCTTTTCACAGAGGCTGGGCTGAACCCATATGTGCTTATGTAGGGTTATTATTGGGGTCACATGCCATACAAAGTGAACCAAATGGGCCAGCAACTACCTAGGGATGTGATCCACTTGCTTAATGGGCCTAAAATCCATGATTAATTGGATTAATCAAGTGGTTACATTACAACTTAAGCAGTTATGTGACTTGAGCGAATATGGGTTTGGATAAGGGTCTAGATCAACCATTAGGATAAGAGGATACGTCTTATCCGCTTTAAGAGTCCAAATCCAAATAAAGGTTTGGATTAGAAACCTCTTAATTCGATTAGGAGTGGTGATCCTTAAAGCTAAGAAAAGAAGAGAACGAAATCTGCTCCAGATTAATCTGCTCTCAGATCCCTCTCTCTGCTCTTGCCGCCCTAGAAACCTTAGTTCGTTTTTCACCTTGTGGTTGATCTTGATCAGTCTTGATTTCTGATTTTTTGCAAGAAAACATCAGAACAATTTCGTGCTCACTTCCCTTGTTCGATCCAAGGTGTTGGATTACGATTTTACTGAAAATTGTGTTGCTGAACCGACATTAATTCAAGCTGCGCCATCTTCAATGGATGCTGGTTTTGAAACTCTCTTTAGGCGTGAACTGTCACTTTGAGAGTTACATTTGTGGAATTCGTATCAGGTATATTTCTTCTTTTATTTGGTTTCAAATCTAGTCTAGTTTCGATTCCTGGAAGGGTAAAAAAAAATTTTGAAATTTTGCCCAGCCATCTAACATGGTTTGACTATCCATATGATGGATTCCCCTTCCTTTAGATGAGGTTTATCAGCCTTTCATGCTGACATTCTTTTGTTGAGAAAGACCATCTCATTCCTTTCCTCCCAAACTACATGGTACAACAACTCTTAAGACATCGCAGAGAGGCTCAGTGACTTTGTATTATATCATTGAATCAGGGTATGTTTACTTTGTTTGTATTATAACACCGTTCCAATGGGAAGGGCTTGGTCTTGATCTTGCTTGAAAACTGGAGCCTTTCAAGATTCAAGTTATTCTGACCAATTCCTATGAGATTGAATTCTAAAATGTTAAAATCTTACATAGTTTTTACTTAGTCATTTCTGTATTCATAATTCATTCTATATATGGTTTCCATTTTATGCTTAATGTTTTGTAAATTTTATGAAAGAAATTTGCATGTGTTTCTCCCCTCATATTCCCTATTTGACCAGTTATTTTAGACCTGCCAAACCATCTCAACTTTCGAAAATTACATGTCACCTTCTACCCTACTTGCTTCCAAGCATCCAAGAATTTAAAACTAGATACAGAAAAAGTCATTATTCATAGGCTCAAGAAATGACATTAGATTACAAGTTGCCTTTGGAAGATAAAGTTCCTGCTAATAACTATGTTCACAAAGGTCAGAAGCAGCCTTAGTTGCTTTTATGCTACACTAAGATATATTGATTCAATTAATATGAACTTATGAAGCATTATAGCTTATTTGCTCCATTTTGGCATCCATTGAATTTATTTTATTTATTTTTGATGAATAATCCATTGGATTTAATTTGTTCATGGATTGTAATTGCCCATAGAAAGGTTTAATTCAAGCCATTGATTTAGTGGCATTGGGGAATGAACCCAATTGTTTAAATAGAAGAGATGAAAATCTCTTGTTATGACAATTTTCACCCTGTCTCATGATATTAGATATAAGATAATAAGGCTTTTATGTCTCACTTAATATGTTTTAACACAATGTTTTCTTGTTAGAGAAAAAATTGGCTAAAAATAGAAAAAACACAAAAAATTGCAAATAAATACAGAAAAATATTGAAAAAATACAAAAAAAAAATAGAAAAATAAAACAGAAAAAATTCAAAGCCCACCGCCGACCGTCGCTGCTCCTTGTTGATGCTGATTACAAGAAGATTTGCTGTAGATGAAGCCCTTTTGTGAGGAATGAAGGTTGTAGTCGCCGGTCGTAGTAAATGAAGCCCTTCTGTGAGGAAGGAAGGTTGTAATCGCCGGTTGCGTTGCCGATCGCCATAGATGAAGCCCTTTTGAGGAAGGAAATCCATCGTAGTCGTGATTCACCATTGGTTGTGGTTACCGCAGGTTGTCGGTCGCGCCATTGGGGTATGAGGTCTAAGAGGAAGGAAGGCTGGAAGGGTTAGAATGAACTCGCAAGGCCGGAATTGGGGGATATGAATGTCATTTTTTGTTTTTTTTAATCCAACTAAAATAAATTTCACAACCCGCGAACTACTACCCGGGTCGAACTGTTTAGCGATTCAACTTCCAGGGTCAACAGTTTTTTACCTTTTCAATGGTTATATAGGAAATAGCAGTTTATAGTATAGCTGGAACCGAGGGCTGAATAGTTACCAGTTTTTTCCGGTCCGACCGTTCGGTCCGATCTGATTTTGAAAACCATGCTATAAGATAATCTTACAAATTACAGGTGGCCCCTCAACTTTTTTAAAGGGTTGTTAATGAGGTCCGACCAAACAACTTCTAAGTAGCTGCAAAAGCGCAGCTCCTTACATGACCAAAGAGTTGTTAAATCTTTTTTTTTAAAGGGTTGTTAAATCTCCCCAAAGAATTTATTCGACCAAAGAGTTGAATGATCGATTTGGTCCTCCCTCTTAAATTGGTTCCTCCAAAGCGCAGCTCCATACTCTATTATTTGCCTTTGATGGCAAGGTGATTGTATAAAATAAAGGGCAACTTTCTTAAGTTATCCCTATGGTTTAACTAATTGATTAATTCTATCCCTACATTTGACTATTGTCTTAAGGTATTCCTATTGTTTTTTATAATTGATTAGCTCTACCCTTATTGTTAGCATCCGTGAATATTCTGTTAAAAGCCATACACATGTGACACCACGTAATGTATACATTTTTTTAAAACCCAATTTTACACTTTGTCCCTCTCCCTCTCCCTTCTTTTTCTTCTCCTCTTTCATTGTCTTCTTCCTTTCAACAACAACAAACCCAATGGTGGTGATAACCCCCTTCACCGATGTGGTTTCGGTTGCTGTCGACCAAAGTAGTGATCGATAACCTCAACTCCAACTCATGCACAACAACATTGGTGGCCAATACCTCCACCTTATGTTTGTCAAAGTCGATGTATTTGAGCATACAAGAAAAACATAATCATGATTCCTCGGGTCTACGATTCAAGTTGGGTTGGATGAAGCTATTGGTACTTCGGGGTAGTATTAATTAGAGGTTTGGGTGGTCGCAAGGTGCTATCGTGTTAGGAAGACCAAAATTACGGCGGAGGGGATGATTAAGTTACGATGGTGGTGGGTGGTCTTAGATTCTGGTTTGGTGACAGATTCAATGGAGTTGTAGAGGTGTGGCGGAGGGGATGGTTAAGTTATGATGGCGGTGGGTGGTCCTAGATTTTGGTTTGGTGACAGATTCAATGGAATTGTAGAGGTAAGGAAGATAGGGGGAAGTGGTGAAGGGGACTAGGGGAGAGGGAGAGAGGGGGCGGGGGAGGGGGGGGGGATCAGAGGAGAGGGAGATCGAAAGACTTAAGTGGCATTTGATAGTGTGTAAATATTGGTCCTGTCCACGGTAAGATATGGTGTTCTATTATGTGTGGACGGTCCTCGTCCATAAAATAGCGTGAACAAGGATAGGCCACACCCCAATTTATTGTCTATAGTATTTTCTCGTGGATGGTCCACATTATGGTGTGGACAGTTTGTGGGAAGGTTTCAGTGTAATGCACATGTGTTACATTAGTCCAATTACTCTCATTTTATTTAATTTTTTAATAAATTTTAAATTTGTATTTTTTAACATTAATTAAAGCACAAGTCCGACGATTCTCCTTCTCAACTCTTTTTTCATTATTTAAATATTAATTTTTTAATATTTTATTAATGAAATAATATTTAAAATATTAATTTTTTATTTTTAATATTTAAAATAATGTTTTTTAATTACTTAAAAAATGCAGTTGTTGTCTACATATTGATGCATTTTTTTTTCAATTTATTTACCATATAAAATGCAAAAATTAGGCATTTATGATCGACTATGTAGGTCTTCCATAAAATGTATATGAGATATATGGAATCAAAAAGTGTGGTGTGGGCCAATCTACACCACACCTATAGAATGCCACTGTGGGTGTGGATTGATCTGGTCCACACAATCTATCAATAGTTTAGAATAGTTGTGGACCGTGGTGTGGTGTGGAACCTACCAATTTCTCATCCACACTACAGAACATCCTCTTAAACTACTGCCGCTAAGAGAAGAAAAGAAAATCAAGGGATGAGGAAAGTGTTTGAATGGCCAAAAAAAAAAAACAAAAAGTATGATGTGAAATCTGATTTCTTCTCTTTTGTTAGCCTACATGAGTTTCATTTTCATCCTTTAAAGATGTGGATATCAACAAAGGAAGACAAAACCATTGCTTCTCTTTTGTTAGCCTACATGAATTTTGTTTTCATCTTTTAAAGATGTGAATATCAATAGAGGAAAAAAAGGGATTTTTTTCGTGTTTCTCTTCTTATCTCTCGGGAACCTTTCAACTCTAGAAACTGAAAAACAAACTATTCTACAAAATCACAAAAACAATGACTAAGGTGAATATGGTTTTTTGTGGAATCGTTAATCAACCACCGCCTTTCCTCCATTCGCTCCTCCTCTACCCCAACCTCACCTCCTTTTACCTCCTTTTCCCAACTTATTTCCTTCTCTTATCTCCCTATCTCCCTTTTTGGACATCTCAATGGGATCATTGCTGCTCCACTGGAGTTATCATAGTGACGGCGTAGTTATCATAGTAGTGACAACGGTTGTGTACAATGGATGTAGTAATGGCAGTGGCAGTGAATTTTTTTCAATAGATGGCTTTATTTTGAAATTTGAAAAATAATAGAGGATAAATTTAACATTTTATTTTTTTGTGTTATGATTTAATGATGATGACACATTAAAAACACAATTTAAAAACAGTAGAGGTATAGTTAGTCGATTTCCTAAGCTTTAGGAGTAATTTAAGAAATTTGTCCTAAAATAAAGGGAAAATTCCCGAACTTGGTCCTCGAGTGACAATTTGGCCCCCGAACTTAAAATGTGACAATCTACCGTTAACTAGTCCGTTAATCAGCCATTAATTGATATTTGAAAAGTCAAAAATACCCTTTGAATGCCATCTAATTTTCTTTATCAACCATTCTTTATCAACCGTTCAAACGTTGACAAAAAAACTGAACAATCCCAAATCCTAGCTTTTTCTATTAAAAAAGTTGGTGATTGTTTAGAAGAATTTAGAATTTAGGACTGTTTATTTTATTAATGTTTGGATGGTTGGTAAAAAGAATTAGATGGCATCTGAAGGGCATTTTTAACTTTTGAAATGTCACTTGACAGCTGATTAACGGATTGGTTAACGACAAGTGTTGGATTGTCACATTTTGAAAGTTCAGATATTAGATTGTCACATTGTAAAAATTTGAGTATTAGATTATCGCATTTTAAAGTTCAGGAACCAAATTATTTCTCAAGCCAAAGTACTGATCCTGAATTTTCCGTAAGATAAAATATTAATACCCACAAAGCACCAAACACAAGAAAGCTATGGTCTGATGGTTTCTGTGGCATGAAAAGTTAAAGCGGAATTCATCTAGCACATTCACGGCACTCTAAATATACAAGTCTACACGCACAATGCATAAAGGCGAAGGCTTCTCTCTCGTATTGTTTACGACGTGGCTTTGTGAAGCCCAGAGCAGGATGCAGTTTATAACCGGGGCTATTAATAAATTATAAGGCAGAATTCTACTCGGCAACATGAATCCGTGTGCACAACATTGGACAGGTGTCAGGTGGTAGTGTTACGACTATGAGGTGAATAGTGTTGTTTGTTGATTGTTACTAGTGGATCTGAAATTGTTGGAAGTTGGAAGGAAAGCTGATGTGTCCAAACAGTAGATGCATTCCCATTTCCAGGTTCTACTTGGAGTTCTGTTTACAATTCTATTCAAGGAGAGTTCATAATATTTGGTCAATCATAATATACCACATCAGCTCCGTACACCTGACTTGGTCCTACATATTAATTTTCAGAGCTCTCTGCCTGAGTTGCCACTTGTCACTTTCTACTTGCCACGCGTACAAGTAATTAAACAAGATAATATGTTCTTTGTAATAACCCACACTAGAGAGGCAATATGATTATGATGCTGTACTCTGTGATGTAAAGAAAATGTACCAGCTGAGCGATGTATCTCGATTCTCCTTTATGCTGTTTTTGTGTTGAAATAAAAAGTAGGGAAATCAATACAAATCTCAAACCAAACGCAACCTTAATAATGGGCTCCACTGTGCGCCATTCAGAAAAGGTAATCTACACGTACACGCCTGGTCGGGTAGGTCATCTCATCTGTGCCTGTGGCCTGATCCGTTGCTCGTTGGGTACTTGGGTTGGATTCACGACCTCGGGATTCAAATTCCACAGATTATAAAATTCATGCATCTCGCGGCTCTAGAATCCAACGGATAGGAATCAGGATCGTGGATGTGGGCGCGGACAATCACATTATTAATTACGCATCAATACGTAATTAACTTGTTTAGTAACCAGAGAGACGGAGACAAAAGGTGACAACATCTGTTTATTGATTTCCGCATCTCAAAGCCATTTCCCGCTCTCGGAGCTCTTCCATCTTCAACCTTCAACTTTCTTCGTTGCTTGCAAGAATAATATATATAATTCCATTATTTTACGGCACCGGAGGAGCAGCCCGAGGCGACAGATTCGTCATCAATGGCAATGGGGTGTTTATTTGTAATTTGCAGCTGTAGTAGTAGAACCTCTAGTGCCAGTAATACCGTCGAGAACTGTCAGTCTCAGGTCAAAGCCCTAGAAGCTAGAACTAGAACGTCTACAAACCTTACAAGGACCTACCAGTCTGCAGCTTTTCTGGCGCTGTTGTTTTCTGTCTCCCATGAAACCGCGTGGGGTGCTACTTCTGTTCTTCTCCTTCATCTTGTTCCCTCCACTTCCCGTTTCCAACAGCCTTCTCTCTCCCAACGGTGTTAACTATGAAGGTAGTTGGCTTCTGAAAAAGCTTACTTTTGCCTTTACTGCTGTTCTTTTATTTTCGGGGATTTTAATATAAAGTATAAACATAACATATTTTTTTCCTTTTCTGGGTTTGCTAGTTGCTACTTTGATGTCTTTAAAAAGTAAGTTGAAAGATACTCTTCATGTCCTTGATGGATGGGATATTAATTCGGTTGATCCTTGCACGTGGAATATGGTTGGTTGTTCTCCTGAGGGTTTTGTAATTTCTCTGTAAGTTTATGTTTTCTGAAAGAGTGTAAAGAAAGTAAATATCAGTTTTTTTATCCTATATTGAGTTTATTTGAGTTGTATGTTTTGCTTTTATTTTATTTTTGAGTTTGTAATTCTGTCCTTTTTCCTTATGCTTCTTTTTGTGGTTTCTATGACAGAGAAATGGCTAGTAAGGGATTGTCAGGCTTGCTGTCTCCAAGCATTGGGAATTTGAGCCACCTGCAAACAATGTAAGTCATGCTACGTTTTGGCCCTTCTGCGGCACTCGTTGATTCAGAATTTCAGATTAGTTGTGGGCTTGCATTCATATAACAAGTACGCATCTGCATTCTTGGTCCAGTCATTGTCTGAAGTTGGAAGTGCTGTTCGCCTAACTCAAATTTTCCCTAGTTCCTACAGATGTTTCCACTGTAATTAATCCTTTCAATTCAATGGACTAAATAGTTTAAAGCTATCTGACACTTCTGGTAAGTACAAATTATATAGGGTAATATTCAGTCTCCACTGGAAAGAGAATCTAGTCTTTCAGAAGTTAAATATGGTAGTTTTACAATATAACCTAAAAACCAGAAAGATTGGGAAATCAAGTATTGTTGGACCGTATCGTAAAAACTGATGATTCGTGAACACACTCTCATTGAGTCAGTCATGAGTGCCCTATTGTATACATCAATTATTGGCTCATACAGAAATATTTGTTAGCTTTTTCTTATTTTCTTTCAACCAAGCGATAAACACGTATGGAGAACCAACCCAATTAGAGCGTGGTTATTTGATCACCACTCGGTCTCAAGAGTGAATACATATAAATATTCTAAAGAATACTTGAAATATTGATGATTGATGTTATTAAGACTTCCCTATATGTGATTCTGGAATGGAAAAATTAAAATTCAGACAAAGTTAAGAATTACGGTGCTTTGACAGAGAGGACCAATCTGAATCCTTGAAATAAAGATTTCTGTTCTCTCCAAGTGCCATGAAGTAATGAAAAGTCATTGAGGACTTACAATTTAACAATGGAAGGATAAAGTGGAATGCTGAAGCAGGATATATATAGCTGGTCTTATATGATTAGAATGCAGCTTTGTTGATATTCCAACAGAACCTGTATCAGGGGTTTTCTGTGACTATGATTTTGCGTTGCCAAAAGCTTACATAAGGAATATTGCAAAACAACCTATGGTTTGCAGGTTATTGCAGAATAATCTAATATCTGGCCCTGTTCCAGTTGAGATAGGGAAGCTTTTGGAGCTTCGTACTCTTGATGTATCAGGCAACCAGTTTATGGGTGAGATTCCAAGCTCTTTGGGCTTTCTGACTCATTTAAGTTACCTGTGAGTATGCTCTCCAATAGTAATTATCCGTTCTTTCTCATGATTGATTATGTTGCTGGTATGCTAATTATTTATTTATTTTTCTTTGTATTCTTTTAATTAATTCCTAAGATTTGCAACTTTTCAGGCGGCTTAGCAAGAACAAGTTCTCTGGACAGATTCCTAGATCTGTTGCTAATCTCACGGGCCTTTCATTCTTGTATGTATGCCATCATGCTTCAACTTTGTTTTCTTAGTAAGGATGTGTATAGACTATAGAATTCACTACAATAGAATGAAACAGGGATCTGTCATTCAATAATCTTAGCGGCCCCACTCCAATAATACTTGCAAAAGCTTACAGGTAAGATCTTTAGACAGAAAAAAAAAAAATCCTTGGGTATGAAGTTCATTATGGGGTGCCACTTCAATGTGGCAAATGCCTTACTTGCTCCTATAAGTATCTCACTGGAAATGATGCTTATATCATATATTTATATTGTGGGTTTAAATTTATCTCATCTTTATATTGTCATATACAATACTCATGTTGTCTCTTAAGTGTATATTATCTTGCATATTTTGCATATGTTGTCTCTTTCTTCACTGTATGTATCTCTGTTTTCTTTTTTATTGCCAATTTGCTGCTAAATCTAACACCTAAATTTTTAATTTGTATTCATCTTCTATAGTTGCTAATTGCAACATGTAGATCATTATGCATTTGTCCTTTTCTTATTCTGAGTAGCTTGAAGCTATATTGATTATTTTTCTTTGTTAAACTATTCTATTGCCTTGTTGTTTGGTTTTGTAAAATGAGTATTATTTCTTAAAAATTGTGTTGTCCCATAGGTATATTAGAATGCAAATGGCCTCAATGATAATATACAATTACATGTATGTTTGTTCTTTGGTTTGCTAGTGAGTGTCTTGTGTTTATGTTAACTCCCTTGACCAAAAAGCTAGTGAATCTTGAACAAAATTCAAAAGCGTGATGGAAGCATGCTGTGGAGTGGTGGAAGTCAAGGCAAGACAGATATAGAAGTTTTGTGAGAGATTGAAGATCCTAAATGTGAGTCTGCTTGGAAGGTTCATTGCGCTGGATTTGGAAGAAAAGAAAGTGGAAGCTTGGGCGCGGATTCAAATGGGGGAGGGAAAGAGTTTTGGGAGTTGGAAAGCTGAGTGGAGGTTTGTTTTTGTTTATGTTCCATAGCAGAATTCATGTAGAGTGGGTTTTGGAGACAGAAGAGAGAAAGAGCAGGATTGTGATTTGCGATTTAAGATTAAGCTGGTGGTTTCCAGCAGCAAGGATGATTCAAAAATGGAGAAGGAAAGCGATGTGGATTGTGGTCTTGGGTGTTCCACTTTATGCATGGTGTACCTTTACTTTTAAAGTAATTGGGAATTTCTGTGATAAGTTCTTGAGTTTCGATAGAAATAGGAGATGGGAGAAAATTGATGTTGCAAGAATTTTGGTGGAGATAGAAGATATTTCAGATCTCTCAAGTTTGATGGTGCTTTGTTTCACAGGTGAAGATTAGGAGATGAGGTTTTTCGTGGAAGGAGAAGAACATGCTTTTTTTAGGGCTAGAAAAGGCTATGGTTGGAGAGAAGGTTGGGTTGTGGAAGTTGGAGGTCGAAGACGAAAGGTTTAGGGGAAGGCAAAAGGTTGGTTGGAGACAAACGGGTGGGGAAGTAATTTTGGGAGAGGAGGAATGCTCTTTAGTGGGACATGAGGAGGTTGGAGGTGAGAAAGAATCAAACTCATGGGTTACTGAGGTAAGAAGGCCAGAGGAGGTTGTTGAAGGGTTGCTTTTGGCTTTCAATGTTGATGGCCTTGGGAGTAGGGCCCACCTCTTAAAATTGAAGTTGAGGGTTAAAGATATAGACGTTTGATGAAAAAAATTGAGGATTTTCAACCAAAAAAGCTTCAAGGTTAAGTTTTCAAGGATTGGAAGGAGAAGGGTCCGCTTCAAAGATCATGGAAAGAAGACTGAGAGGTGGGTTAGAAAGTTGGTAGGTATGATAGCATAGAGAAGGAAAAGGTTCTCTTGGAGCTGGAGGCCTCTTGAAGCGGGAGGTGTAGAACAACGAAGCTCTATTAACTGGGAGTTTCTATCCGTGACAAGTGATTCAAGTCCACATAGTGGGGGTTATTCTGTGGTGGGCAAGGAGGGCGACCAATAGGTAGGTATGGCTCTAAGCTTAAATTTTTGCTCGTTTTGGGTCAAGCTTCATGGAGGAGTGATTCAGGAAGGGAGAAGGGATTCAGTGATTCAGTTTGATGCAAGGTTAGGAGGAAAGAGAAAAAGGAGGCGGACTTGGGAGAAAAAGTGGAGGAAGCTGTAGGGAGGGGGGTGGGAGTGCTAAAGAGGGAGATGGGGAGATAGGTGAGAGGGTTGAAGATGGAAGCCAAGAAGTAAGTTTTGACCCTAAAGATGTTGGTAAGGAAGAAGAGATTGGTAAAGTAAGAGGCTGTGAGGACTTATCAAGGTTTGAAGTGGTTGTTGGGAGTAGATTTAGGTTGGAAAAGGAGATTTGTAAATTCAGATGGAATCGGGGGTCAGTCGGAGGTGTTGAAGAAAACCCGAGTTGCAAATAAATCCATTTAGTGCATGTTACTAAAGTGTTCTCTAGATTGAAAGAGGGACTGGTAGGGGCTGGTCCAACAAACAAATTCAAGAGAGTTTATAAGAAAAGGGGACTGGAGTTCGAAGGTTCAATTAAGGAGATAATTGAGAAAAAAAATTTGAGACTCAAGTGTTAGATGGAGCGGTGGCCCATGTGTTAGTTGCATCTGAGAAAAAGTTACAGCTAATTGATGAGCTAGAGACTCACGAAAAGGAGGGGGAGGAGTGGAGAACTCTGATGAGTCCATTTTTAATAGATGAAAGAAAAGCGAGGATTGGTGGAGATTGAGGATTTATTTTAAGAGATGTCAGAATTCGCAGGAGTTTAGGCCTGTTCTTTTGGGGTGGCGAAGAATTTGCTAGATGGGCTTTTTGGATCTTTTGAAAGGAGCAAGGAGGAGAGTCCAAAGAAGGGCCCAGTAGTGGAAGGAAGAGAGGCATGGAATGAGGAAGGAGATGGGCAGGAAGAAATGTTTGAAGAAGAATATTAAGGTGTGGGCAAGCTGGCAAAGTGCTTCGTGCACCGTTTCATGAGTTTGGGGATCCAGAGTTTTAGGAAGAAGAATATTTTTTCAGAAAGAGATTTGGAGTGTGGGTTTTTCTTTTACTTTTTAGTTGATGTAATTGTGTTGTGTTTGGATAGTGTTTTTGGGTGTTGCCTCAACATCTGCTGATGTTTGTATTAAGTTTTTATTTTAATGAATTCTTCTTTCTACTTTTCAAAAAAAAATCTTGAACAAAATCATCTAATCTATGATTTCATCGTCTTAATGGTGATCAACAATATGGAGCAAGTAGTTTAATGTTTTACGAAATGTTAAAAAAGTTGGAAAACTGCTTTTACATTGCATCGGTTACTATAATTTAGTTCTTATAGAAATCAGCCACAATTACACATCAATTTTCTTAAATAATTTGTTGAGACTTTTTGGAAGACTTGACATTTCAAATTTCAAACTGGCTTGGGATTTTGGCTGATTTACTCAATTATTTGAAGCTATGTCTGTATTCTTTTAGTGTTGCAGGGAATAGGTTTCTTTGCTCCTCATCATTCATGGAAGCTTGTGGGACTATTCCAGAGCCAGCTAAGCGTAAGTTACAACCTAACCTGGTAAAAAAATTATACATGAATATATTGTAGATGTAACATACTCATAATGGTTTGCTTACAGAAGCTAATTCATCACAAAATTCCAGTGGTCATCATCAATGGGTGGTTGATGTTTCAATAGGTTTCAGCTGTACTTTTGTGGTCTCCGTGATCCTGATTGTTTGTTGGGCTTATTGGTTCAGATGTACTTTTCCCTTTGCATCATATGGTACTCTCTGAAAGAGAATGATTTTTTTTTTTTATATACACATAAAGGGTGAAGGTGATGGAAATGATTTTAGGCTATCTAATCAGCTTATAGTATTTATTTCAGAACAACAAGATTATGAATTTGAGATGGGTCATTTGAAAAGATTTTCCTTCCGTGAATTGCAAATTGCCACCGATAATTTTAGCCCCAAGAACATCTTAGGTCAAGGTGGATTTGGGGTAGTCTACAAAGGATGTCTCCGAAATGGAACTATTGTGGCTGTGAAAAGGTTGAAGGATCCCAATTTTACAGGGGAAGTGCAGTTTCAAACTGAAGTAGAGATGATTGGCTTGGCTTTGCACCGGAATCTCTTACGCTTGTATGGGTTTTGCATGACACCTAATGAAAGGCTGCTTGTTTATCCTTATATGCAAAATGGCAGTGTTGCTGACCGCTTGAGAGGTTTGTTTCTAATGGCTTGGTTGCCTTCTGTGGATTTGATCTTCAATGACATTTTCAAACTTAGTTGAACTTTGAATTTCTTGGGTTAAGAGAAAAGACTACTGCTTTGAGAATGGGCCATTAAGTGTCCTCACTGTTTTATGAACTGTATACAGAAGTGATTCATTTCATAAAAGCAGTTTTCTCCTAAATGGGGTCATTTCCTCATTGCTAAAAAAGGATAGAAATGAGTCATTTCTGTATTTCAAAAATTAACTCAATCCCATCTTTTCATAACTACAATCCCACTTCATATGTTGACAATGGCAGTTAAGATGCTATGAAAAACTCAGGATAAATGATTTCATCACATGTGTTATGTTGTAAAGCTCTCAAATAAGGTTTTCTTTTATAGATGGCATTATCTAATTATGGAACATGTCCAATTCTACTTGAAAATTATTTTCATTTTGGTTTTCAAAGATTGTAAATGTTGACTAATGGTGGTGTAGGCAGGGAGGGTAAGGGAACAAAGGGGTCTACCTGAAAGATCGTAGATGGCTCTGCGAGAGGAGAGAGGAGGAAGAAGATTGCAGAGAAGCTTAGGGAAGGTTGAGGTCTCGATCTGATAGAGCTTATGTAGGGGTTCTGTAAGATTGAGGTGAGGAAGGCTTTGGGCCTCCTCTATTTATAGACCTAAGTCACATAGGAAGGAAGGAAACTTTCCCCAAGTGGGAAATTTTGTTATTCTGTTAGATCTGAGACAGGCGAGCACAAGTGGGGTTTCACCACGTGTCCATGTAGAGATCTCAGGGTCTGGGTTTCCACCTGTCTCCTCAAGATCCACACAAGAGCACGAGTATAGCTACTACCCCCTTCTAGAAGCTTATTCGAATGTGCCTTGGACATTTTCTAGGAATATTTATGTGTTGGTTTGTCATCGCAAATCAAGTGTGGATAGATTGCACTGTTGCGATGTAGTGCTTAGGCAGCTAGTCGTCGCAGCACAGGGGATCACTGTGATGCCGTATCAGATCGCGGGACAAGACTGTGATAGCGAGATTCTTAAACTAAAGCTAGCCTGCTTTGTGCTGCGATGGCGATTCACTATTTCATATCGTGGGGTACTTGCGGGATTGCATTGTGAGGGATTTAGGCTTATGCTGCGATTTGGGTGCATTGTGGTCATGTGTTCGCATGTCCTCCAGTGTAATTCCTTTTACGCCTAAATCTATGTACTTACAGGTGGTCTTTAGGTTATTGATTATTCCATTAGTGAACTACATTTGTATTCTATGAATTATTTTCAAATGACTGTGGATTGATAAGGATTTTACTGGTTTTTTAAGACTTTCTCCACTTGTTGACATGGAACTATTTGAATTCTATATTTGCTTCTTTTTCACGTTATGCAATTAAACTTTCAATAACAAATTCCATAAGAACTTATTGAGTGATCATCTAAGAGTATCTTCATGGTTTGGGTCTTTACATCTACGTGTGTATATATTTGACTATATGTACAATCTACTTATGCTTCGGGCAAACTTAGTTCCTGTGCTGCACCAATTTTTTCTTGTGTCATTTCTTTCTTAGCTTATTATCATGTTCAGATCCTCCTCGTGAACAACCATCTTTGGATTGGAATAAACGGATGCAAATTGCTCTTGGGGCTGCCCGTGGACTGTTATACTTGCATGAACAATGCAATCCAAAAATTATTCACAGGGATGTGAAAGCTGCAAATATTTTACTTGATGAAAATTTTGAAGCTGTGGTTGGAGATTTTGGTCTGGCAAAACTTTTAGATCTGAGGGATTCACATGTCACAACTGCAGTACGGGGTACTGTGGGACACATTGCCCCAGAGTATCTTTCTACAGGGCAGTCCTCTGAGAAAACTGATGTGTTTGGATTTGGAATATTACTTTTGGAACTCTTAACAGGGCAGAAGGCACTGGATGCAGGAAATGGTCAGATTCAGAAGGGAATGATTCTTGACTGGGTTAGTATTTTAGAATATTTGATACTTTCTTACTTTTGTTGCCTCTAGTAATTACTTTTACAACCTCATGTTCACGTAAAAATCTTTGGTGATTCTCTAAATTCATTTATACATTGCAGAGAAAATTATATCACTATCTTTACGATCATTGTTATTATTTTCTGCCAAGTGCTATTCACAGAAGCACTGTCAATTTAGACAAACCATCTTTATCCAAATTTGAATTTTAGCTCTCTCTCTCTCTCTCTCTCTAACCATTGCATTAATCAAAAGTTTTTTCATCTATTGAGACTTGCTCTCAGCAATGAACCTTCTCCTGTTGAATGTTCAAGAGAATTTCTCGAGCATTCAAAACAAAATTGATTTTTTTCTTAATTGGGTCAAGTATGGAACTCTCCCACACGAAACTAACTATTTCTGCCACTTGGAGAGATCTTGTGGCTGATCCAGGCTGGCTGTCCATTACATAGGGAACCTACTGAATTGGCCATGTTCAATCCCACAAACTATATCAACCATATGCCCCACCTAGTATTAGTGACTGATTTTAGATGCTCAAAGTTCTAATATTAAGTACAAAACTTACCTGCAAAAAAGTAAGATTATTTTGCACACATGGGCAAGGTGTTTTGGGCTGGAATTTTTTCCATGAGTGGAGGGTAGGGAGAGGAACTTGGGGACTCCTTTCGAACCCCAAACTAGTTTACAACTGTGCATTTGGTATGCAGCGTTGTTGTTTTACAGTTCCAAATCCTTTATTGATTTTAAATTCCATATCCTTTCTCTGAAATTTTGGTTCTTTTCAAATTCTTTATAATTTCTATTCAACTTCTTCCATAAGCCATCTGACCAAGTCAGTGTAGTCCATACAAGAGTGAATGCTATCCAAATTTATAGTTTGTCTTTCAACTCCATACTGCATTACTTCCTTACATGCACGGAAACTTGTTTCATTTTGCAAGGAACATGCATTTCCTGGTTACTGTTTTGTGTTTCTTAACACCAATGTCATTATAGTTGTGGTAATATTAGGTCTTTCTCAATTTTCATACCTTCTTTTTGCTTATCCATATAGCTGTTAAATAATATAATCCATTGGAGTGGCAGTAATGTTCTTTGAGGTTAAAATAAGGTGTTATTGCTTTGTTTAATTTTTTTTAGCTGTTTGCTGATACTAATGTGCCAAAATTGTGCAGGTTAGGACCTTGCATGAGGAGAAGAGACTGGAAGTTCTGGTGGATAGGGATCTGAATGGATGCTTTGATGCAGCAGAGCTGGAAAAAGCAGTTGAAGTGGCCCTGCAGTGCACACAATCCCATCCTAACCTCCGCCCAAAGATGTCAGAAGTCCTTAAGACGCTGGAAGCGGTGATCAGACCATCAGTACATACAGAAGAACTTGAAGTTGAAATGCCCAGTGGAGGAAGGGCTTATGGTTTTTCCAAAAATTACGGTGATGCTCTTGAAGAGTCTTCATTTATCATTGAAGCAATTGAGCTATCTGGCCCCAGGTGACATACATACAATTTCCTTTTCTACACTTGAACTTGTGGGTTTGTATTTGGTAACAAAGGAAAATCTTTGAATTTACATGCACATTCGAAGCAATGTTTATGTTATTAACCTGTTGTTGACCTGTATGGTAAAACCGTTTGACCGGTCACCTGGAGGTCAAGATGGTCCGAGTCAACCCAAACCCATTAATATACAAAAAAGTTGACTTAGTTAAAAAAGTTGAACTGTTCAATCCAGTCTTACGGCTCATACCCTTTTATGATATCAACTTTTATGTCATAATTTCTATTTGTTAAAAATGATTTGAATATTAGAACTCATTTGACCAACCAGTGAATCAAATAGTCAAACCTGAAAAGAGACTACTTGTGAGTTGTGACTGATGATATGAACAGTGAGTCTTCGTTCTCTGCCATCTGCTCTTCTTCAACTGTACATTTTTTCTATCTTTTATATTACATTTACTTATATTTAGGTTTTAAGTTGTATGCCCTAATATTATAATCTAAGGGTTTGGACTGTTATGTTGATGGTTTGACATGTTCAAACGAGTTCAGCTTCAGTCAGGGCAAAGTCCATTCGGGCTGCTTTTACTGCCTTGCATTGAGAATATCTCCGCACTTGTGTGCTTTATTTCATGGGGAGATATTTCTAATGCAAGGTTGCAAAAGATTGTTAGAATGGTGTGGGCACAGATTTGCCCTGATAGAAGCCCATCTCGTTCAAACCAGCTGGTTGAATCAGTGGCCTGTCACCCAGAAAGAAAAGTAGGTTGGTCTCTGATTCAGTTTAAAGACTTACCCTTCATGCTCTCTCTCTCTCTCTGTACCCATAGACTTGGTTGAATGTCCAAGCTAAATAGGTTTCTCATCAAGCAAATGATTTTTTGTATATTAACAGGTTTGGGGTTGAACCGGACTGTCTTGACCTTCAGGTGATGGATCAAATGGTTTCAGTCCAGGTCAACAATGGGTTGAAAAACACAATCTGTAACTGAATTGAAAAGAAATGAAAAAAAAGAAAGAATAAGATAATTGTTATGAAGGAAATAGTTCATACTTAAAACCTCCCCTGTAGTCTGAGTCTCTGACGACTGCTTTAACCTCCACATTTCGCCTAAAACTATACAAACTCACCCCTTAGGCTCAGTTTGGAAGGAGTACAAATGCAAATATGTAGAGTGCAAAACCTTATATTTTGTATTATTTTGTATGTATTTGCACAGTACATATTTGCATTTGTACTCTTTTCAAACTCGGCCTTACGTTAATTTATTCCTGCTGCACATTTTTCTTCACTTTTTGTTAGATACGTAGATCTATAGACATACTCAAGAATTATATCAGATGCTCTCCAAAGGTGCTCTCAAGAATGGTGGCTTTCTGGTTTTATCTTTTATTTTAATATACGGGGTTTATCAAGGGATGAAGCAGGGCAAATAGCACCAATGCAGTTTTGATTGGATTCAAATGTGATTCTGAAGCACTATTCCTCCTGTATTTTGAATTAAACTCTGCAAAAGTTCTTGGATTTAACCATTTTGTCATTTTTAGAGGCATGCGTTTGGATGCATGCTTTCAAGTGTTTGATCCACGTTACGTGATTTATGCAAATTCAAAGAACGAGAGATGCAAGAATTAGCGACATCTCTTTGTTTATCATGTGTTCTTGAAAATTTTTAAGAGTAAAGAGAAGCACCCAAAATTGGTATGGACTTCGGACATTTGTTAGGGAAGTCCGGATGAGCTGCGTTTACAGCTGTGTTAGGGGCTATTTCAACCAATAACAACGCCCCACGTCAGCCATCAAATGTATTTATTTACCCCATAACTTCTCGATCTCACTTCGTATGCTTGACTGATGTGGGGCCTTTTGTTGCTGCCGATTAGCATTGGTTGGTCTGTTAGTGGATTTATTTATTTATTTTCGAGGGGAGGTGGTTGCGTATTGCTGAATCAGTCAATTCAGCAGCTAGGAAAAAGGGTTAAGAGTCGACTCTGAACATGATCTCAATATTTGCTTCATCAAATTCAGCCCTTTTAAATGCTTCCTTAGACCACATATATGGAATGCTTACATGTGGATTCCACCTCTGCTGATACATTTGCAACGATACACAATGCCTACCCATCAGAAGGGGTGCTCATGGTTCTGTTCAGTGCAGTTCAGAGAATATCTCAGACCAAATCTGTAAAATACAGTATGAGGATTCTCAGACCAAATCAAACTATTTGGTGTTTTTCTAATATGGTCTGGGCCATTCAATTTGGCTTAATCCAATTAGAAAGTCAAAATAACATATATCATTGCATAAATGATAAATATTGTCTTTTTAAAATCATTAAGTGGGTGTTCTGCGACCTGAATTGTTTTTCTTGTTGCTGGTCTCAAAAAATAAAAATAAAAACCAAAACCATATTATTTGAAAATATGTTATTTCTTAAAACAAATAACGCAAAAAAACATGTTCTTGAATCTGGTTTCAAAAGCATGTTTTCATCTAATTATTCAACATCATGTTCCATAAGTCATATAATTTTTATATTTAAAAATTTTGCTGTTTTTTGTTTTAGAAACTAATATTTTGTTGGTTTCAAAAACTTGCATTGCTTTTTTGAAACAAAACCAACTTGTTTTATTCTTTAAAGACAAAAATAGAGTTCAAGAACATGTTTTTGTTTGTTGATGTGGCAGTTCCAAAAACATTCATATTGTAGAATGCCCCCTAAATCATTATAATTGGTAATGCTATGCAAGCATCAATTTGGCTTAGAATTAAAGAGTGTTTTGAGAGTTTATTTTATTATATATTATATATGTTAACATATTCTGTTTATGGTTACGGTTTGGTTTGGTTTCCTAAAACCAAATTGTTCTAAGTCTAGACCGAATTGAACTATGAATTATGGTTTGGTTCGTTTCGGTTTGGTAGTTTGAATTGTATAATGAATACTCCTACCCATCAGTGTTGTAGTACTCTTTACACCAGTCATACAATATGATGATGTGTCTGATGTGAGGTGGATGAACAGTAGATGATGTATCTTGATGAGCTAGACGATTTGAGTTGATCCAACAACTTGTGCATATAAAGGTCATAGGCCCTGAGGTGGTTTCCTAGGGAAGAGCATTCCAACACGAAAGTCAGGGGGTGTTCTGTAGTGTGGATGAGAAATTGGTGGGTGTGGACTGGTCCACACCACACTCTGTGGTTAGGGCTGCAAGTCGGGCCGGGTTAGGTCAGGTTGAGGCCAACCATAGCCTAACCCTAAATTCGAAACCCCAACCCTAACCCTAACCCAACCCGACCAACCCAACCCTCTAACCCTAACCCTAACTAAATTCCTTCAACCCTAACACAACCCAACCCAACTCGAAGTCAATTTTGGGTTGGGCCCAACCTAACCTTCTTCCCATCCTTTAAAACCTCATAGAATTTCTTGATTTTAGATCTTAACTCAACTTTCACTACATATATTTTAATTCTATGTTTCATTAGTATTTGTTTGTTGACGTTATTTTTTTTTGTTCTTTTAGTACAAAATTCAAAAAAAAATGTGGTAGAAATGACTATAGTTTATTGTGAGTTATGACTTATGATAGATCTTTCTTGTGCGGCAAACAACATAGAGGAGATGAAGAATAAAATTTTCAAAAAAAAAAAAACATAAAATAATGTTATTTAGGTTTTAGTCTTTCTGATTAGGATTAAGTGAAGTGATTATCTTAAAAGAAATACATAATACTATGTGGTGGGGGCTATATAAATATCATGCATCTAAACAAATCAATGTATATTATGTATTACACATAACATATATTTACATATGACATGTATTATAGAGTCGGGTTCGGGTTGGGTCGGGTTAGCTAAGGGGTCAACCCTAACCCAACCCGAAGTAAAGTTGGGTTCATGAATTTCAACCCTAACCCTAACCCGAACATCAACCCAACCCAACTTTTTCGGGTTGGGTTCGGGCCAACCCGACCCAAGTTGTAGCCTTACGGATCAATTCACACCACACCACAGTCCATAGCTATTCTGAACTGTGGATAGATTGTGTGGACCAGACCAGTCTACACCCACATTGGCGTTCTGTAGGTGTGGTATGGATTGGTCCACAACATACTGTTTGATTCCATGTATCTCATATACATTTTATGGGAGATCTAGATAGTCGATCATAAATGTCTAACTTTTGCATTTTATATGGTAAATAAATTGAAGAAAAGGCATCAATATGTAGACAATAATTGCATTTTTAAATAATTAAAAAATATTAAAATAAAAAATTAATATTTTAAATATTATTTTATTGATAAAAATATTAAAAAATTAATATTTAAATAATGAAAAAGAGTTGAGAAGGAGAACCGTCGGACTTGTGCTAGAATTAACATTAAAAATTATTATTTTATTGATAAAATATTAAAAATTTAAAATTTAAAACTTATTACAAGATTAAATAAAATGAGAGTAATTGGACCAATGTAACACAAGTGCATTACACTGAAACCTTCCCACAAAAAATTTAATATTTTTTCGTGTGTTACACGAAAAAATATTGTGGACGATAAATTGGGGTGTGGCATGTCCCTGTCCACGCTATTTTGTGGATGAGGACCGTCCACACATAGCAAAACACCATATCTTACCGTGGGCGGGACCAAAATGGTCCACTCCACAATATATACACACTACTGAACACTACCTTAGTAAGAGAAAGATGATTAATTAGGCCGAATTGGATAGGACGAACTGAGTTTAGATGTAAAGAGAGCTTAGAGTAATTCTCAATGCTAGAGTGCAGAAGAGAGTCTCACCTTGGGCAACATGCCCTTATATGGATATTGGGGGGGGGATTGTTGTTCTTGTGGGACACATGTCAAGCCCTAAAGTAGTAAATAATTGAGATTTCAGGGGCATGTGCCATAAGTTCCATGTGAGAAGGAACGAGGAGCTTGAAACCAATCTTGGCAACTAGTGGGTTTCGGTTGGCATTTACCATATGTCCTCACTTTGTCTTGGGGTTGAAGTGTATACCAACACCTTTGAAGTGTATGGAAGCATGCCACATCACCATTCCTCAACTCGTTCGAGATCTAAACATGTAGTTGTCAACTTAGCCAATTGTCCTTCACCAACCTTCCATGTGGTGGTCCAACTTAGGTCCAGGTTCACAACTATTAACCTCTCATTGTAGTCCTCATATATTTTATCACCGGTGTGGAGCATTATCATTGGTTCCACAGCCTGATACACAACCCTTGCGATGTTTAGTTGATACAAATTACTTAAGTCAAATGATATATATATATATATATATATATATATATATATATATATATATATATATGTACACACACACTAAAGCACAACAGTTTATAATTTTTTTCCTTTTTTTGATTTTTTTATCTTTTTATTCTGTCATTTTTGATACAACTAATGAGATGCTCTTCCTTTCCATAAAAAATTACCCACAATCTCTCTCTCTCTCTCTCTCTCTCTCTCACACACACACACACATGTTCCCAATAACCTAAATAATATCCTCTCCTAAAATTTCTCCTATGCTGCCTCCCCCACTATTCTCCACTTTCCCTAAATTATCTCTAATTTCCATTTATCCTCTCTAAAATTGTTTGTCTATATCTATCTAAAGAAAGTTTGAATTAAAAAAAAATAAAACTATTTAAATGTTCTAACAAAATTATATAATAACATTAAAATATTTATTAAAAACACAAAAAAATGATAATAATAGATTTACTAATAGTCATGTTATTAATACTTTTATATTTTACTTTTTATCTATATCTATCTAAAGAAAATATGAATAAAAATTCAAAAATTATTTAAATATTCTAAAAATGATATAATAATATTAAAATATTTATTAAAACACAAAACATAACTATAATAGATTTAATAATAGTCAAATTCTTAATAATTTTGTATTTTTACAAAATTCATCATGAAATTTTGTATTCAAATAATAAAACTTTGACATTAAAAATAAAATATCACTTAAATATTTCAATAACTAAATATCTTAAATAAAAAACATCAAAATATCAAAATAATTATATAACAAAAATTTTAATATTATGTAATAACTTTAAAATAAATAAAATTCAAATATAAAATTTAAATATTTTATATATTTTTTAAACATTTCAATACCTAAATATTGCAAATAACGAAATATTTAATATAAGTAGCTTTTAAATAGTTAAAATAATTTTAAAAATTTATAAAAAGTAGAAAAATAATTATAACATAATATTCAATTTAATATTTTACAAAACTAATAGCGAAATTATGTAATAATAGTATAAATTATAATTTTATGGATTATTATATTCAATAAATAATTAATATTTTAAAATTTAAACAACTAAATAATGTTGTAAATAACTAATTTCACTTATATCAATTAATAATTCTAGAAAATAAATGTAAAAAAATTAATATTTAATAATAATAATTTTAAAAGCTTAATCTATATTTATTATATATTTATATATACTAAAATTAATATTTTTTATATTTTCAGTAATTATTTATTGTTTTTTGTGATGATTATATTTTCAATAATTATGTACAAATCTATTTTTGTTTTGTTATTTAACAAAAAAATTTCAATAATATTGGAGATTAAACTACCGTTACTTAACTTTTAAAATTTCAATAATTGTACTTATTGTATTTATTGTATTTTTGTTATTATTTTATTGATTAATATTTATTAGAGATTAAACTATTATTTGAGATTACACTATTTATTGACTAATTTAATATATTTTTGATATTTTTTTAATTATTGTATTTATTATATTTTTATTAGTTATTTATCATATTTTTTTTGTCAATATATTTTCAATAATTATGTATTTTTTCTATAAATTTTCAATAATTATTTGGTATTAAACTATTGTTATTTATTAGATATTAAACTATTAATTTAGCTGAAATTAGGAGTGTTCGGTTGGTTCAATTTGGTTGTAAGTTGTGTGGCCAGCCAAATCGACTTGGTTAGGTTGGGGAGTTGGTCACTCGAAATCAACTTAACATTTGTGAAAACAAGCTTACTCAAGTTGTATCAGTTGAGGCCGATTTTCGGTTTGGTCAATCGGTTCAAAAGATTTAAAGTTAAAAAATTAAATTTATGATATAAAATATTTTAGACTAAGAAATATGAGAATTTTCCCAGTTTTCCATATTAAAAAAATCTATTAAAAATATAAAAGATTAATATATCGGGTCATTTGATTTTGGTCGATTTACAAATGGCCAAAGCAAAAATCCAACCTAGTCAGATTAGGAAATTGTTGAACCAAAGCCAATCGGAAATACTAGAAAACCGACCAACTAGGGTTGTGTTGGCCGGGTTGGTCGATTTCATCAGTTTGATGAACAACCTTAGCTGAGATTAACATATAAAAAAATATTTTACTAAAATACCTCAAAAGAACTTTGAACTTTTAATTAAAAATTTCCGAAAGTCAAATTGTAAAACAATTTTACTCTAAAAAACGTTAGGTCTAGTGTGAAGTTTAGAAGGGCAAATATAGCAATTTGAATTATATTGAAAGATTTTGTAGCTTTGAAATCTCCATTACTAAGACAAAGATGGAAATAAGGGTGCAACTTGGGTGGGTCCAACCTGAGTCTAAACCAATCTAGACGAAATTTTACATAAGTCAGGCTTGAATTTTCAGTCTTCGGGCTTGTTTTGTGCACAAGAATTTGGACTTTTTTATTTTTTTGAGATGAGCTCGGGCCTAGCCCTTAAGTAGCTCAAATTGGCTCGACTATAAACATATATACATACATACATATGTATATATATATATATATATATATATATTTACATATAGACATACATATTTGTATACATATTTACATATATAGATACATATTTGTATACATATTTATATTTATACATACATATATGAATACATATTTGCATAAAATGTATACATACATGTCTAGTTTTATAGGGGGTTCATTGACCAACCCAAGCCCAGTCCGGGCCCAAGCCTAACCCAAGTTCATCAAATTACAATGTGGATTGGGAAAATCAGGCTTAGCCTCGGGTTGGGTCTGGGCTCGAGCCTTATGCCCAAATCTTAGGGTTGGGCTTGGGTTGACCATAAACCCGACCCAACTTGCACCCCTAGATGGAAAGCAGGTAAGTGTAGTTTCTTTTTATTTTTATCTTTTCAAATTATAAGGCTTTTGTTAAAATGAAACCTCTTGGGGGATTATTATGATTGTTAAAAACTTCAGGGGAGGTTTTTATATTTTACCCATTTATCTATTTTAGAGTTGTAAAGTGGGTCATGCTACTTACAGGCCTGGCCGACCTAGCATGATATCGGTCGTGCTAGGCATGGCTCGATCACTATAGCAAGAGGGTCATGCTGCGATCCAATTCATACCCCTGGGTCATGCCAAGCTTGGATTTGGAGGCCCACAAGTCGGCGTGACACAATCGATATAGTGGCCTGGCATGGTCCACGCACACATACACATACACATAATAATAATAATAATAATAATAATAATAATAATAATAATAATAATAATAATAATAATAATAATAATAATAATAATAATAATAATAATAANATAATAATAATAATAATAATAATAATAATAATAATAATAATAATAATAATAATAATAATAATAATAATAATAATAATAATAATAATAACAATAACAATAATAATAATAATATATTATTATTACTATTATTATTAATATACATGCATACATATATATATATATATGAATATACATTTTTATTTTTAATTTTATTATACTATTTTATTCCAATTTTATTTTATTATTTCATATATAAACAATTGTATACATCAAATTTCATATAGAATAAAATTTTAAGATTTTCTTTTTCAATTTCTTGTCTACTTAACTATTTAATTTGTTTCAACCTTTTCATTATTTTTTTTTCAAATTTTCTAACAAAATTGTACTACCCTAGCCTGGCCTGGCACAAGCCTGTTTGGACTCATGCCATGGACCATGTTGGACCTAACCTTTGAGGGGTTTCGGGCCAGACAAGCACGACCTGACCAGGCCCATGTGTTGGGCCAATAGGGCCCACTTTACACATGTTTTAAAAAATGACCCAAAACCGGAACTGTTCTGGCCACCGGTTTTTGGGTTGACAATTCGACCATCCGGTTTGAATGGATGGCCCGTTCTGACAAAAAATAAAAAACATAATTAAAATAAAAAATGATCAAAACCGTTGAATGGGTCAACAGTTTAACCACCTGGGTCAGTGGGTCATTGACTTTTTGGTCAGAAACTGGGTTTAGGATAAAATGGAATCAGTTGCATGGACGATTCTCGAGTCAAACGATCTGACCGTCCGAGTCAACGGCGGTTTGAAAACCATGCTTTACACCTCTAAACGTGTGGTATATTAAAAAAATTATGGAAGCTACAGCCTGCAGCAATAGTAATCGTTCGCCTCATGGGGGTTTTTTGGTTCTTCTTTTGTCTTGTGTGGGAAGTGGGAATAAACTGTCTCTCGACTTCATTTTCTTTTTCTTGTACGAGCTTTGAATAATGTAGAGCCTGTTTAACAATGGCAACCAAGTTCAGCCCCGTAGAAACATTTTCTTCTCTTGGCACCAGACAACATGAGGTCCTTTTCGTTACAAAATCCGATCCTCCAAGCCATTTTTTCACTCTTCAAATCGAATTCTTTCAACGATTCATCAATTGTAGTGCCCAAAAGGTTTTTCTTCGTTGATTCCCAATTGTGATATATATGATCAGACAAAATTAGATCAGAAGAATTATGGGCAGTTGTTGGAAATATGTGTGGATGAAAAGAACCTGGTATTGGGTAAGCTTATCCATTCCAAAATTGTGTCAAATGGGTTAGAGAAGAACTCTTTCTTTGCAACTAAGCTCATCAGCCTCTATTCAGTATGTGAAAATATTCGAGTGGCTGAGTCCATCTTCCGCGGAGTTTCAAATCATAATGTCTTCCTGTTGAATGCCATGATCAGAGGATATTCCGTAAATGGGTTATATCACCAAGCATTGGACCTCTTTTATGAGAAAAGGAATGAAGGTCTCAAATCGGATTCTTACACATTTTCCTGTCTTCTAAAAGTTTGTGCCTCGTTATCTGATCTTCAGCAAGGCAAGAAGATTCAAAGCATAGTTGCAAAATGTGGACTTGGGTTTGATTTATTTGTCTCAAATTCGCTTATTGGCTTTTTTTTTCGCTAAATGTGACAGTCTAGTTGATGGGACCCGAGTGTTTGAAAATATGCCTCAGAGGGATATAGTGTCATGGAATTCGATAATATCTGCATACATACACGAGGGATTTCATTGGGAAGCTATGGTAAAAGTACGAGAATTGGTCCAAACTGGGTTAAGACCGGACTCGGTGACAATTGCTTGTGCTCTTTCAATATGTGATATGGACGTAACAATCAAAGAAATACATGACTATATTTTGAGAAATGGACATGAACATATTGCCGGTCTGTAATTCCCTTATTAACATGTATGACAAGTGTGGTAGAATTGGAGAAGCTTATAAGGTTTTTGTTAAAGTGAGCGTACCTGATAAAATTTCTTGGAATACTGTGATTTCTATCTATGCTCAAAATGGTTCTCTTGAGGATAGTTTCGAGCTTCTTAAGGAAATGAAGTTTGCAGGATTTGAAGTAGATGAGATTACTTATAGTGGGATCATTTCATCTCTTGCTTAGAATGATCAACCCAAAGAGGCCATGAAAATTTTCATTGAGATGCTAGATTCAGGACTGAGACTAGATGTGGCTACTGTAGCAAGTATACTTCCAGCAATTTTTGACTTGAAGGACTTTGGCAACTGTAGAGAAATTCTTGGTTACTCGTATAGAAATGGACTGGAACCTGATAAAAGAGTTAAAAATGCTCTAATATCTGTTTACACCAAACTTAATTTAATCCAGAATGCATTTCAAATCTTTGGAAACATGAAGAACCGAGACGTGATCTCTTGGAGCTCAATGACTGTGGGCTTTGTACAGAATGACCTCTTTAATGAAGCCCTTGATACATTCAGAAATATGATTAGAGACCAAGCCCAACCTAACCCAATTTCCATTACTAGTATTTTGTCAGCTTGTGCAGGTTTGTCTCTTATACGTGGAAAGAAATCCATTTATGGGCCTAAAAAATGGGTTTGGGGGTCATACATTTCTAGGTAGTGCTTTGATTGACATGTATGCCAAATGTGGAAGGGTCAAAGACTCATGAAGTGTGTTTGATCTGAGGATAGAGAAGAATTTGGTGTCCTGGAACTCGATGATTGGAGGATATGCAGTGCATGGCCTTGGGCAGGAGGCCCTCAAAATCTTCTAGATGGTGGAAAACCCTGACCATATTAGTTTCATGGTAGCTTTATCAGCATATAATCTTGGAGGATTAGTTGAACAAGGCATTGAGATTTTTAATAGCATGAAAGACTTTGGACTAAGCCCCAAAGAAGGACATTATGCATGTATGGTGGACATATTGGGTCGATCAGGATGGTTAGATGAAACTCTCAGTGGAAGCCAATCCAGATATTTGGGGAATATTGCTTGGGGCATGTAAAGTACACTCAAATTTGGACATTGCAATTTATACAGGAGCTCAGATAATTGAATCAGGCTGTGTGAATTTAGGATACTACGTCCTACTATCGAATATATTGGCAGATTATGGGAGGTGGGAAGTGGAGGCAATGAGGAAGCTGATGACTGAGAGGAGAGTGAGGAAAGTAGCTGGTTGTAGTTGGATTGAAGTTAACAAGAGTGTGCATTCCTTTGTAGTCAGGGAAAGAGCACATCCTGAATGGGGTAGCATATTCGATATGTTAAGAAGATTGAATGAATAGATGAAGGAGATGAGATGAAGTATTAGATGGAAAATCGCTTATATTTTATTTCAATCAAACAACCATAGATTCAGAAGAACTGCAAAAGACAAGTTTTAAATGACAAAAAAGATGCTTTTGTATAAAGAGAACTTGTTGGGACATTACCATACATGGTACCACCTAAGAAATCTTTCATGTGAAAATTGATAAGGAGATAATGATCCATGGGGCTTTCCATTTCCTAAAAGACAAGAAAAGCAAGGATCTATATATGACAGTAAAGCTCAACATGCATAAGGTGTAGAATCTTTCAAAAGATTTCCATAAAGGAAATTCTAGATGAGTTTGGCGCTTGTTCAAGATGGATAGGCACAGAAAGTGCACCATCATCATTTCTTTTTCTCATACTAAATAGATGTGGAGGTAACCCTTTGACCTTATCATCAAATTTGTCAAGATGGCCCCTTCACCCTTTAGCTTAATCTGCAGCTTGGCCTTACCTAACTCTCTCAAGCAATTGCGGAACCAAGGACTCCCATATTAAACAGGATCCATTGATGTTCATTTGATCTTCTCATGGAATTGTCAAGGTGACCCCTCTCCTCCTGTATCTTAACTTGCAACGTGGCCTTATATATCTCCCTCAAGCAACTATCGAATCAAGGATTGAAGGTGTAAAGCTTGCTAGAAGTGCTTCATCTCATTTTGTGCTCACTATTTGCTTATGTTATCTGAAATTAAGAGGATTTCTTCTGTGATCTGAGAGAACCAGACAAGTCATATGCCTCAGAAGAACAATTTATTCTTTAGCCAGAATACTTCTCTCGCATTCAGATGAATGATACAAAGATTCTGCAGATTTCTATGAGCGAAGGAAACCTCACATTCCTACTAAAGTTGTCTGGAGCAAGAAGCAACTATTTATTGGACCAAGATAGCTCCAAAGAAAATGATGCTGATAATACTCTATGCTTTCTCAATGAGGTTGAGAAGTGAATAAATCAAAGATTACATGTATCCCGGGTATACCCTATAAGCAGGGCAAAGCATCTTTTTTTTTAATGGTCAAAAGTATTCCAACAATTGGAGCAACCAATGCATAATGAAGTTTTGGGCTGCACTTTTCCATCATCTCTATATTTTCAACCTAGCCCTTCTGGTCAAAACAGGCTGGAAACTTTTAAGTTCTCTTTGGTTAGAGTTTTAAAGGAATATAATTTCCGTGATAGAGGCACTAATGAGCATGGAAAGTTTCTTGGCCATAAGAGATCCATGGGTCCCATTCCTGCAAAACTTCAGATTGCAATCCACTGATCTCAATTACTATGAAATTGAAGTTGCAAACTTGATGAAATCAGACCCAAAGTGCTTAGATGGGATGCTTCTGAACAGGCTTGTCAGCAAAGTTGTGGGTAAGATCATGCTTCTAAGATTATTTGACAATGAATGCAAGCTCACCTTTGCCTACTTGTAATTAGACAGCTATTGTTACTCGAACCATAAAAGAGAACATTTGAGAAGGTGGCCTTGTATTGAAGAACTTCGCCTTAGCAGATATAGAAACGGGTTTTGAAGTTCGAAATGTCCCCAAAGATTCAAACTTAATGTAACGAGTTTGTTAGTTTGGGTGGAGGCGTGGAGCTACATTTCAAAAAAAAAGAGATGTTTCAGACCATTGTTGAATATCTTAAGTCAGTAACAGAAAAATAGCACCGAAGATGTAACATGGTTTGGCCATTCGTGACTAACTACATCTGCGGATGAACCACTCAATAAAAAATTAGAGCTTTAACAAACTAGTTTTTATCTCTCAATTAGGTTTCTCTATGTTTTCCTTAATTAGTACAACTATTTATAAAACCCTATACTAATGATATTGAAGCCAAATTCAGCATTAGACTAGACCCCATCTTTGACTGTAGCAGGTCCCTTGGAAGTTGGAATCCAAGACACCCATTCATCAAATTGCATCACAAGCCTGATACCAAGAATTTCCCTACAATCAAAGGAAATCCCCCGAACCCCCTTGAAGTCATAAGAAAAGCCAACTTGTATGTTCCAGATATAGAAGCTCAAAATGGTTCCAGTCTTGAATCCAATCTGAACAAAACGAAATACCCACCCACAATCTACCCCTCACATCTCACTCCATTGCAATAGTTGATGGATCCTAGAATCCAACAACGAATTCAGCCTCCACAGGTTTATATATAGTCTCTTACACAATGTTTGCTTTGCAGAAGGACAATTGTGCAATGCCATTAACTCATCAGAGGCCTGAGAAGACTTATCTTGCTAGGTATCAACCATGCCATCATTTTTGTCAGATGTGAAGGAGATCCTGTAGAAACTCAAGGAAACTAGAGTAAACACAAGGTGGAATGAACAGTCGCTAATCGAGCATATCAAATTCCTTCCCCTCCCCCCGAGACACAGCGCATACCTCAACATGAGGGGTGAATGTAAACAGGAACAATGTAGGCCTAGCCCACGATATAGCTAAAAGGGCCAATGTAAATAGATTTTATATTCTAACCCCTAGACCTCTCCCCCCGAGACACAACGCATACCTCCAAGGTTCAAAGTATCGTTACATATCGACCCGTATCGGCTGATACGTATCATTCCGAGACCCTTCCGATACGCCCCTATAGTGGGAGTATCGGGGGTCTGATCGGTTCAGGGGATGGAGGGGTCCTACACCGGCTCCCCTGAACCAGTTATGAAAAAAAAAAGTAAAAATAAAACTAGTATCAAAATGCCCCATGCACTCCTACCGGCGTATCGATATTTTGAACCTTGCATACCTCAACATGAGGGGTCTTCTTTTGTACCCTTAGCTTCTTTCTATGCAATGGATCTCTTTTCTTACAAAAACAAAATAATAAAAAAGAATTTCCCTGAAGTCCATCCAATGCTGGATGATTCGAGGAAGATCTTATGACTCGTCTATTTTAGTGAAGTTTAGCCCCATCAGAAAGATTGCTTATAGGCACGTCAATGGTGGATATCCAGAAGGCTAGGACAGCAGGCCTAATTCTTAATAGCAAGTTAGCAACCTCACCGGAATTTTTTAACATTCAAATTCAATTGATCGGCATTGAGATTCCTCCATATTGACCGACTCTGGTGGTATTTACTATGGAGTATGGACTACAATATGTAGATGAATGGTCTCTCATTCAGGGTAAATCCTGCACCTTCTCTTCAGAGGCTGTGGGTGTGTGGGGTACAAAGATATCCGAAGTTGCAGAGGTCGCAATCGTATAAACCCCCCCCTTTATGAGACTACAAACATGTCACCAGCGGAAAGGCCGGCCGATTACTCTAACAGATGAGATAAAGGTTGAATCTTTAACCAAAAATTATTTCATTCTTTACTCACTTCTGGCAGAAAATTGCAATAACTGCTCATGTTAAGCTTAACAAAGTTTTTATTTTATTCCCTATCCTCAGTAGAAAAATAAAGGAAAAAAAAAGCAACTCATGACATCAATTTATGCCTCGGCCTCAATGTTATACAACACCTATCCCTTGATGTGACATCAACGATTTTAGTCAGAACTCAAATCTATTTTGTGACTTCATGGATGGCATTTGCCAAGTATGCAACATTTCCAGTAGTAACACCTGCCATACTGTAAAAGATGAAAGAAGAAATGTAATCAGAATGAACGTCTTCAGAATGCCAGCGCAACAAGAGAATACATTTATAGAAGACTCCTAAGATTAGAATTACCTGATACGACCATTACGAGTCATGTAGATGTGGAACTCATTTGTCAAGCGATCCACCTGCTCAGGTGTCAAGCCACCATAGCAGAACATACCAATCTGTTTGCAAGCAGAGCAAAATCTTAAGTATCAACAGGCCTTCCATGTCTAAAGTAATCAAGGAGGAATGATTATTAGAAAGGAGTGATAAAATGAAAGACCTAGGAAAAACATCCAAGTACCTGATTAGTTATATGCTCCCATGATAAGGATGAACCTAGCTTTTCAAGGTTTTCTCTTAGAGCATATCTCATCCCTATGATGCGATCAGCCATGCCCTGAACACAAAGTGTCGGAGAACAACTAGACAATTATGAACATTGATTTGTTTGAGAAAAAAAGATCAGCGCAAGTCTAACAAATGATAAATGGGTTTTCGAGAATTGTGCAGTAAAAAATGGGAATTGAACCAAGTGGTAATTGCCTAATTGGAGGCAGTTGGGTTACCTTCACTTCCTTGAGCCATAAATTCTTCAGTTCTGGATCACCAAGTACCGTAGTAACAATAAGAGCACCATGAACTGGCGGGTTGCTGTACATGGGTCTGGCAAGTTGTTGCAACTGACTCTTCACAGCCACTGATTGCTTTTCATCTTCACAGACAATGCTGTTTATATGAAAAAGGTGAAAAAAGAGCACCATAAACCCTCTTTGCCTTGCAAAGTAAATGTTCAGAAGCAAGATAATAAAGAAAAAGGTGAAAAAAGTGTATATGCCTAAAATTTCAGCATTCACCAACAAAAAAAACAGCTTAGTAAAGGAAAAGAATGGTAATTGTAACGAAGGATTACTAGACCAGCTGTCAGGACGTCAGACACAAAACACATGATACAAAGGAGTTGCCAACTTGCAACTTTGTTTCTTTTTCCAGTTGGTTCTTTTTTTATTGGTAGATTTTTTTCCTGTTTGTTCAAGTTGCTAATATTCAATTATTCATAAGAAATTAAACCATGAAAATGGCTTCAATTAGTGAAATAAATCATGTGTGATTTTGAAAGTGGCTAATAATCAAGAAACCAAAGAAAGACCCTAGCCCATGACTGAGATAACACTGAACCATCAGTTGCATTTCTTTTACTAGGTATCAGTTGCTAAAAATCCAAACACAAGTTGCCAGGTGAAGGTAGATTCATGATATAAGTAGCACCTTAGGGCTACTTATAAGAATGCAATAAGTAGCACTAGCACCAAAGGGCTGCTTATCAGTTGCTAAAAAATCCAAACACAAGTTGCCAGGTGAAGGTAGATTCATGATATAAGAAATAAAAATGCACTAAATAGCACCTTAGGGCTAGATTCATGATATAAGTATCGGTATCGGGTATCCTATCGGACTGCTTGAATATGGATATGCTTCGGAAACGCATGGATACAGACAAAAGTTATGAAACGCTAAGATGCATAAATATCATACAATTTTGTTGATAATCCTTCAATCAAGAACCCAAGACATTCATCAAAAAAAAAAGAACCCAAGACTCATTATATAATATATAGATTTTTACAAATTAATACATGCACAAAGCCATTATTATATTATATTCTATTTAAGTCCAAGACACAAATATACACAATTATTATATTTTAATTACCATATCAATTATTTGCTGTTTTACTATTTTTACTTCTCAACATTAACAAAAAAGTCAACTAAATATTAAATTTTCAAATGCTTGGTAAACAATATTTTTATTTTTGTAAACAATAAATATGTTATTATAAAATGTAAATTAAAATCAGTTAATAATTTAAAATATATATATATATATAATCTCAACTTAAAATGTATCAAATCTATTAAAATTCATAAGATACATATCATATGCAAATTCAATTTTTAATTACAAAAACAATTATTCCATGACACAAAGGATTACTCGTGTGATTGAAGTGGAGAAATTTTGTGCCTGAGGTGCAAGGCACATGCCTTTTTTAAGCAAGGCGCAAAATTAAAAAAAATGCAAAAACTGTAAAAAACATTCAAAATAAATTAAGAAAATATTAAAAATAGTAAATAATTAAAAAAATTCAAACTCTAACTTTTAAACGAAATGTCCTAAAAAGCCCTATTAGCTAAAATTAAAATAAATAAACATAAAAAATGCAAAAAAAAAACAAAAAATAGCATACAAAACATATTCAAGCATGTCAAGCTTTTAATTTCTTTATTTCTATCTCAATTGCATTATTTCAAATAGCTAATGTGATGTTAAACATCTTTCATTTCTAATTCTATCAGCCACCTTTGTACCAAGCCCCTTGAGGCAAGCCCAAACAAGTCCATTTTAGGGTCTTAAATTCTTAATCCCTACAACTACAAGCCCCTTGAGGCACGCCTGAACTGAGGTGCAAAGCACACCAGGTGCATGCCTTTTCAAAGGGAATGCACCTAGGCCTAGGGAAGGTGCATATCTTAAAATGTGCCTCGCCTATGCACCTAGGCACACCTTTTAAATCACTGCATGATTGCTACCCGATCCAAGGGATGCTTGTATTAATTGTGCATATTTTTATATTTAATAAAATTTTATAAGTTACTTATTAAAAATATCACCAATAAATCATTTTTCCCAAAGGGAATTACACAAAAATCTCACAAGAAATATCCCCTTAATCCCCATCAAAAATAAGAAGGTAAAGGATTAATGAAAATGCAAAAGAAAACTGATACAGATAACTTGGTGAAGATGATAGTAAACTCCACATTAAGACCATTTAAAGCAAATCCCTATCAAACAGCAAAAGGAAGGTTCTTCAAAGTGAAAACATTTGAATCTATTACAGGATCCCCATGAATTTGCTGAAATGTGATAATCTTCATTTCATTTTCAGACCCCATTCCCTGAATGTGAAAATGCAAGTTAATTGAATACCACCCTCCAGAAAGGTTCAAAATTTTGATATGATACACCCAGTGTTGGGCATATCGTATCGTATCGTCAGGTCCCCGATATGCCAAATAAGGGGGGCTTTTGGGGTTTAGCCCATTTTCAGGGGGGTAGGCCTGCCTAAGACCAACCCCCTGACCAATTAAGAAAAAACTAAAACAAAAAAAATATGTGGGTTTGGAACACCCAATATGCATGTTCATGTGTATTGGATGTAGTGATACTTTGAACCTTGCCCTCTAGGGACACAACCACATAAATACCAAATTGTAAAAGATCCATGAAGCCTGGCAAAGATCCAAGTAAGATGGTTGGATGAAACCCATTTCTATCAATAGAAAGAAGTGAGCTCCTATGCAAAGAGATACAACTATCTTATAAACTTCCACTCATGGTTGCAAAACCAGGTTATGACTCAGGCGAGTTGCTGAGTTGAGTAAAATTTCAACCATAACCTGGGTAAAAGTCATGGAGACTAATTTAGACCTCAAAATGACCAGACTCAGGATGAGATGTTCTGGGTTTTATTGAATCATCTATTTGAGGCAATCTAACAAAAATCAGCCAAGAGTTAAGGCATTTGCATCATTAATGAAGATTTGATCAAAGCCATCTAATCTAACTAAACCTAAAATATTGAAATTCTCTTTTGCATGAGAAACAAATACTATTCTCTCATCACTTCTGACTGGCCATTGCCGCTACCACTGGCCATTGGTAGACGCTGATTTTTATGTTGTCATTTTGACATTGTCAATCTGATACAAATCCCTATTTAAATATGTAAATTGGCATAGGGTATTCTGTATTTTTGGGATGGATTAAAATCTTTTTCTTTTAAAGATCTATCATACAGTCTCCATTTTGTATTTTTATTAATAGTGCTCAGTATTGATTTGCCACTTTTGTTTTTGTTTATTTACTTTTTTTTTGTGTTCTTGTTCCATTGTAAGAATTTGTAGTTTTATACTCTGCCTTCTTCTTTTTTTTTCCCTTTTTTCCTGTTTTGGTTTGTAACCTTTGATCAAACCCTCTTTGGTCTTTGTTTGGGTAATTGATCTTTTTTTTATGAATAATGAAGACATTTTTCATTACATGGTACAATGAGAAGACCTTTGTTTGGGTAATCAATCATTTTGTAATACCCCCTTTTATTAAACCCTCATTTTTCTTAGGGATCATTACATGGTACAATGACAAAGGCTGAGAAGTGAGAACAGCCTTTTTCATGCTAAAAATGCTGGAGTCCACCCCTGTATTTCCAAGACAAGAATTGGTTAATGACCTTTTTTATTTATTGAATAAATAATTTCCTAACTTTCCTTGACTTGAAATTGAATTTCTTAAGCCATAATACTTTTTTGTTGGAAATTTTGATTCAATATTCCTGGTTTTCCAACCTTGGTTATCTATGCTGGATTTTCATCCCACCCATTCAAGGACTATTTTCCAACAAAAAAAAGAGAAAAATAAGTACCAGTGCCCTTAATATCCAAGAAAAGATGGTGATCACTCTTTGGCTAAAACCTTGTATTAAATTTGATCTGCTTCAGTTCTATCTGTAAAATGATAAACTAAACACAAGATCTCTAGAATACCACTATAATGTTATGTCCAATTAATACCCACCATAATATTAGAAAATTCAAGAACAATATAGCTTCATGCGAAGATAATTTGACTAAACCATGATTATGCAACTTAAACAGTGGGCAAATGTTTATAAATAGAAAGTAATATTGACAATAACCAACAAAAAAATGAATGACTATAGGAGTTGTGTAAATGTGTTATGCTGTCCAGTGGTGGTAGCAGTAGCTATACAGTATACTACATTTAGTCAAGGGATTAATATTTAAATAGTGTCCAAACTAGTTAAGGCAGAAACAGAATCATGTACATGGAAATAGCAATATTTTCAATACATACCTGAGACATCCTACTCTCTGGCCATAAAGTCCCATATTTTTGGCAAATGATTGGGCACATCCAATGGCATGCCCATCCTCAAGAAAGATTCTGATAGCCTTTGCATCTCTCTCAGGATCACCACTGGCAAAACCTTGATACGCCATGTCAAAGAAGGGGAAATGACCTTTTATCTGTTAATAATACCAAAGCATAAAATGTCAAATAAAAGTTCTGCTTCTTCATTTAATATGGTGCAGAGTAGAAATATGGGAGAGGCACATCCAATGAAGCAACGAACCTTGAACTGATATGAAATCTCTCTCCATTGTTCTTCTGATGGATCCACTCCAGTAGGATTATGAGCACATGCATGAAGCAAGAAAAACGAACCATTTGGGGCATTCTATGCATAAAAAGCAAGACAAAAGTAGATGAGATTAAAAAAAATGGCAATGTGAGAAAAGAATGGTAAACCAGAACAGAGAAAAATAACCAAGAATTTCCTGCAATTTATATACCTTCACATCATCCATCAATGATGCAAAGTCTAAGCCTCTTGATTCAGGATGGTAGTAATGGAATGTCCTCTGAGGGACATGGGCATCTCTCCAGATGTTGTGATGGCTACAACAGAATCTTCGTATTAGAATCCTAAACTAATCAACCATGTGCAAGAAGTGTAAAAAAAAAATGATAAGTGCAGTATATCAAGCTTTTGTGACAGTACATGGTTAATTCAAAATTTCATGCTTTGTTACGTTTACCATTTCTGCATAACCTTCTTGCATAAAATTAAAGGAGATCAAAATGACATGATCACTCACTTAGCCCATGTCGGCACAGGTATATAGATTTGGGAATCTGGCCTGAAACGTTTCTGGAAGTCTGCAAAGAGTCGGCAAGCACCAGTTCCCGAAAGAGCTTGCACTGCTGCAATTCGTTTCTCTTTGATTAAATCAGAATTCTCTCCATAGGCTAACTTTAATGATTCTTCCACCATTTTTACACTTCCTCCCATGGGGAGATATTCCCTGATGTTAACATTGCCATAAAATTTTCAGCAGTTTTAAATTGAAGTGTAAAATAATAACTCAAATTAGCATTTACAATTCTACAGGTGTTAGCATTATCTATTTAACCAAGAAAAAGAACCATAATAAACAATCTCTTTCTTTTCTTATGGATTAACAATGTGAAAAGTCTATTAAATTTAAGGAAAACATGAAGAAACATGGATGAAGGCCTAGAAACAAGTCAACAACAAGTCAATAAGCATGCAGCACAGAAAAAGACCTAGAAGCAACTACATCCTTTTTTTCTTGGTGAATTTTCCTTCAAAAGAAAAGCATGTAGCACAAAAAAAGGAGGATCAACTAGGGTGTATAGGGGTCGAGGAGAACATGATATTCACCTTAGTAGACAAAAATAGACCTGCCTAAGATCTTCTCCACTCAACAGACAACACCAATGCAAGAATCTCCTTAAACTCTTCTTTGCATAATTATGGTAAAGTTTATTGTATAATTAATTTGAATAAATGGGCTAGATACCACATAAATGGACTTTACATGGTTAATGAGTTAAAAACATGAACCAAGATATATACTGTATGCATCCATATTCATCTATGAATAAAAAATTGGGTAAAAAATAATCTGCTGATGATTACCTACAAAAACACCTATATTCAAAGTTGTATACGTCCTTGAGAATGGATAATTGGATTCCTGGTTTTGTTCCTTCCAAAGACCACCATATTGAGAAAGGAGTCAGATTCCACAAGATGCATCCACTATGACTGAAACCTCTAATCAGCATGGTCATCCTTAATTGTTTAAGGACAAAGAAAGCTTTAGGTTCTTGGCTCTAATAAGATCTGCATCCGCAATAGATAATGGACATATTACTGCCTTCAAATTCTCCACTAATATCAGATGGGTCGGAATTTTCCAGGAAATTTCCATAAAAAATAAGCTTGTAGAACCACTTACTAGGTGAATCCACATGAATAATGAGCCAAATGCTGCACCTGATGAGAATTCTGCCAATACAAGATGGATCAGGATGCCCATATCACTAACATCGCATTAATTTCATTAGGACTTCAACCTCCACCCAAGATTGTCCATGCTGGGCTTTTCTTAGTTCTTACATTGCCTGTCCTAAGACCTGACCTTATGAAGGGGGAAATTTGTGTCAGGTTGGCAGCTGGAATGGAGCTTTTGCAACCTTTGCAAAAATGAATTTCGAGTTGTTTTGGTTATAGGAATAACAAAATAAAATGCTATAGCTGACGCCCAATTGTATAAGATTTAGTTGAGAATCCATTGCTGGTGGGATAAATCAACTTAAGACAACAAAACATCATGAAGAGAGGAAAAGAGGTATTATTTTCTTAAGACCTACATCTGCTATCCTTCTTTTTCCATATCCCCAACTTTGATCAAACTTAGCCAATAAACCATCGCATCAGCATTACTTTTAGATGTTTAACCCAACCCAATACAATGATAGGCGTCATATTAAATCTTTTCCTACCTAAATTTTGTCGTCAGTTAAATTTCGATACGGCTCTTACAATTTACCCATACCTAAGCTGCAATTTGAGGGAACGACAAAGCATGCAATTTCAAATTAGTATCCAAGAAACGACTCACGACTGGATGCATATCACCACTCAAAGTACTAAAATAGTTGCAAAATCGTAAAGCAATCAGAATCTACTTTTTTGTATCACAAAGTGTATATTTATCAACAACATCGTAGTATAAGAATCAAAGCAGTGGAAATGGAAGAAAAAGTAGATAGGACCACGGCACTAGCGGCAAGTGGGAAGCACACTTATACACAAAAAGTTGCATAACTTGATATCCACTGCTGCTCAATAACTAAGCATCAAATATTATCTAAACCAGCTACAAAAGACAGTAATCTACTTGAAAGAAACCAATAACAACAACCACTCACATGTTCATCTTTCCGGCAATCCTCCTCTCTGCTTCTCTGACGCATTCAAGAACAACCGGCTTCCCATTGTCATCACGATAAGCTCCCTAAATCATCAAAACCCACATGAAAAAAAAAAAAAAAAAACAAATCATAAACAGAAGCACAAACTAAAATAATAAAAACAGGGACAACATCAGAAATAAGCAAATATTTTTTTTAAAGAAGATATGGAATATAACTGGAAGAAACTTACAACTCCAACGTTCACTTTGTCGGGGCTCGGATCAGCGAGAAAGGCTTCGGTTACGCCGAGAATCGGATCCTTGGGGGCAGGTTCAACACTTGTCCACCAGGAGGACATAGATCGGGCTCCGGTTATGGAGTTTCTCCTGAGAAGTCCTCTGCAAATAGCGGTCCTCGACGCCATGATCGTTGATCAGTTCAATCTCTGCGAAGAAAGCTTGCGAGAAGACGATGGTATATTAATCAATCGGCGCGAGCAGAAACAGAAACAGATGTGGAAAATTGTGTGCGGAAACGTGAATTGCTGCAACCACCTTGAAAAGTGTGACAAGCTCACTAACAGCGAAAGTAATTAAAAGCCAACTCCGCTTTTGGTTTTATTTTTGGGTAAATGACAAAGACCCCCTATACTATGGGGTCAGTGACAGGGACCGCCCTACACTTTTTTTTACGACAAATACAACCCCGAATTTTAGCCATAAGACAAATAACCCCTCAGCCGTTAAGTCAGATAATGGAAACGGTTAAATTACCAAAATACCCTGCTAAACTTGTTCTATTTTCTTTTTTGCCATTTTCTCTTAAAACCTAACCCAGAAATACCCCCATTACTTCTCAACAAAAAATACTTCTACAATCTCGACAATTGCCGGAATGGAACTCCGATGTTGCTCAAATAAACATATCAAGTTTCCTGTATGGATGAATGTACTACAGAGAACCTTCAATGGGGTAGAACTTGAAGACCGGTTTAAATAATTTCCTGACATCTTGGAAGAGCCCAGACGACCCTTCAATGGGGGGTTCAAGCCCAAGAACCAGAAGGCTTGGGATTTGCGACAACAATTCTTCGTCCATCTGTGTGTGAAGGGATTCAAGCACAAGAACCAATAGGCTTGGGATTTCAGAGATGGGTCCGATGGCTGTGTTGTGGAAGCCAAGTTCGAGTAAGAAATTGTGTTACTCTGTTTGATAGGAAATTTAATTTGAAAGGATTGAGCTGATATGGATACATGTATCTCAGCAACTTTTAGATTGCTAAGGCTCTATAGTTGCAAATGGAAGTGCAGAAAAAGCTTCTTGAACAGATTGAGGTAGGCTTTTCATCAACCCAGTTTTATTTTAAAGCCAGTTATTTTTGGCAAAGAATAACGGATACACACCAGCAACTAGTTTTCTCCTCTAGGTGCAAAGACACTTGCAGCTACGATTGAAGCTCAAGGGAAATACCTACAGTCAGTTCTAGAGAAAGCACAAGAAACATTGGCCGCATATAATTCTTCATGTATGGGACTTGAAGTTGCAAAAGCTGAACTCTCTCATCTGGTCTCCATGGTAGAGAGACAACGTTCAAGTTCTTCCTTCTCAGGACTAACTAAAGGAGGAAGTTTTAGCTTACAAGAGATAGAGAAGCAACCAATGATTCTAAGAGCTGTGAATGAAAAGAGGAAAAACCACAGAAGCTGGAGGATGGATACCTCGATGAATGTAAAAGACATTCAAACGTTCATCCATTTATGGAGATCAGTCCAAACAGGGGCAACTCAAATGATCAAATTGGTGGACGGAAGCGAAGTGGGAGCACCATCTCTGATGGCAATTCTGTTGATTAGCAATCAGTTAAGAGATCACCAACCCATAAGAAGGATTGTGATAATTGGTTTAGAAAGTCAGGATCAAGGGATGAACTTGACCTTAACAATTAGTATCAGAGTGAAATTGAACCGGGCTTCGAAGAACTAGACTTGAACAGTAGGGGAGCGGAATCAGGCTACGAGTCTTCCAAGAATTTTGGCTCCTGAAATGTTGTTTCAAGATGCGTATCCTGTGATGGGTTTAAAAATTGAATTCTAAATATCATATAGAACAGCCAAGCTGTTTTCTTGTATAGCTTATGTGAATACCAACATCACTGGAGGCGGAAAGCGGTTGTGTGTTTTGGGTGAGTGATCTTATCGATCTTCGGGAATACATCATGAACGACAGACAAGATCTCTACGTGAGGGTGGCAGCTCCAGATGCTTCAGCACAGTGGAGAAGAAAGTGGGGACTTCGTCTGTTAGCTAAGAGTAAATAATAATATAGGTAAAATTGACCAAAAAATTATCATAAGGGCAACTTAACCGTGAAAATGAAATCTTTTTTGAATATATCTGACGGAATACTGACAGAAGGGGGGTTTTGTCACTGACCCTATAGCACAGGTGTTTTTGTAATTTAGTCTTTATTTTTCATATTTATTGAAATGCCCCGGTTCTTTTTTTACATTTTTTTATTTTTTTTAGGTTTAAGCGTCAAAACGATTCGTTGTTGAGATTTTCTGTCCGAGCCCCGGCAGAGGGCTTCCGACTCCCGATCTTTCGGTTCGGCATGTATTCCGCAGAACAAGAGTTAAAAGAGGAGAGAGATCTTTTGTTAGTGTACTCACTAAAATACCCTTATTCTTGATGAATATTTACCAAAATACCTTGAGTAGCCTATATAGACGTCACGTATCACCTCATTGACTTTGGATGGAAGTGGAATTTTAAGTGCGAGTAATATTTACTTTGTTTATTTTTACACGATTACAAAAAAACGTTAGAGGTAGGGCTGTTAACGGATCGGGTCTGGGTAGAGTCCATGTCGAATAAAAACTGACCTGATAAAGAAACACCAAGACCCACGACCAAATCGGACCCCGATAGGGTCCATAATTTTAGACCTAGAATCGAACTGATAAATTCTAGGGACAATCGGTGTCTGATTCGATGAACCCGATTATAATAAAATTATAAATATATTGAAACTATTATATATAATATTAATTTATTTAATATATTATCTCGGGTCGGGTTTGAATTGATTAGGTAATGGGTGGAATCGGTTTCAAACCAATAAAATTTGGGACAATATATCAGGAACTGGAATCAAAATATTGACCATTGGGTTTGTCCCGTCCAACCCAACCCATTGACATCCCTGGTTAGAGGTGCAACATGGACGTGACCGACCTGAATTTGGATCAGTCCAACCCAAAATTTTAAATGAGTTGGATTTGGATTTTCGGCCCTTAAGCTAGGCTTGGGCCCAAGTCTTTAGACTTCTTTATTTTTTTTTTGTCTGGACTTTGATTTAGCCCTTGGACAGCCTGAATCCAACCCAATTTTAGGCCAATCTAAGTTTGGCCTGACTATACACATTTATACATACATTTTAGATTAATTGACCAACCTAATCCAGCCCATATTTGAATTGATCCAATCCAAATGCATCAAATCACAGTGTGGACTAGACTCGAATTGGGCTTAAATTGATCACAAAACTGGCCCAACCCATCCAACTTGCATACTTACAAGTTACAAATCATTGATATAAAGATGACAAAAAAAAATCCATCTAATGAGGGCAGAAGGTCTCAACAGCCATGGGCCGGATCAATTACTTTTAGCTCCTTTCCATCGAGGTCATTCTCATTTAAAGTTTCGCTATGAAGAAGATTATACTAGAATACGCAACAATGGTCCTTGGATTTTAAACGGTCAATGGATTCTCATGTAGCCTTGGGCCCTAGGCAGATCCCAGTATTCTTGGAATCTTCAACAAATTGAATTATGGATTCAACTTCATGATCTACCCTTTGAAACCCTGTTTGTTGATGTTGGAAGACCTTTGTTCGAACGTCTAGGCCCTACTAGGTTCATTTCTGTAGTTCAAAATTATATCCGAGCTAAAGTAATTATTTCGGTTGATAGACCTCTGAAAACTGGTTGTTCTGTTAGTATTCACCAATGGTTTACTTATCGTTATAAAGGTCTACCCTGGGTTTGTTATATTTGTGGGAAAGTAGGTCATCTTTTTCGTCGTTGCTCTCAACCAATGCCCCCCATATCATTGATTTCTCTTATGATCGATTCTTTAACCAGCGAACTATGAATCATCCAAGACCGTGGTTGAGAGCTGAACAAACTCCGATGCACTTGGAAAAGACCTCAGTTCAGTGACTTTGTTAACCTTCCGCCTACTTCGCCTTCCCCTACAACTAATCTTAATGGTGAAACAAGTCCTGAGCAACCTTCTGATTTCGTGTCTTTCATACCTCATCTTGTTTCTTTAGATAATCAACCTCCAAATCCTTTAGTTGTGGTGTCTTCGTCAAATCCCCCCATGTCTGAATCTTTGCTAAAACATTTCACCTGACAGAAAATACATGGTCTTTACTTAATTGCCTTTTAGATGACCAGGCAGGCCCATCTTCTGGGTTCAGAGGGAAAATACCTCATGTGGACCTTTTGTCAAGTCTTCAAATCGAGTCTAAATCCAACCTTATCCCTATTTTTGATTGACCCAAGGTGTCAAAGCCATCCTCCTTAACTGAACGTCTTATTATAGTGGATAATGCAATGTATCATGGCTCAGAATCTGATCCTGATCACCATCTCGATAAGGGTATCTTTTTTCTTGTTCATTTGTTTTGATTCTCTATGGGCGGAGGTGGCTGGCCCTAATCAGCCCCACCCGTATCCATGTTAATTCTGAGTTGGAACTGCCGAGGGGCTTCGCGTCCCAAGGCAGTTCATGGTTTGAGGGATTTTGTCTTTCATTTTAACCCTAACGTTATTTTTCTTTGTGAGACAAAAATTCCTGAAGTTTAATTAGATACTTTAATAAATTCTCTTAGGTACCCTAACTTTTTCATAATCAATCCTGAAGGCCAAGCAGGGGGTTAGCAGTTTTATGGAAAGTGGGTTTAGGAGCTTCGATTTTTTGGTTGCACTCTAGGTATGTTTTTCTAAAAATGCAATCAAATTTCGATTATTGGCTTTTAGGTTTTATTTATGGCCCATCAATCAAATTCCGATTAGGTATGTTTTTCTAAACACCATAGGAATACCTTTTGGGCAAATTTAAATGCTTCCCTACAAACAATTGATCTCCCTTTTGTTTTAATAGGCAATTTTAATGAAGCTGCTTCTCTAGACTCTCTAGATCATTCATTTTCATCTTCTAACATAACTCATTTAACATCAACTCAATATGGAAATTTAATTATAAATCATAATCTTCTAGAATTAAATCTTCAAGGCGGTGGAATTTCTTGATCAAACAAAAGAACAATGGATCATATTCATAGGACTTTAGATAGAGCAATTTTGTCCCCAGACTGGTTACATTTATTTCCAAATGCTTCTTTATCTATGGGTTCAAAATGGGGTTCTAACCATCACCCTTCGTTTGTAAATCTCCACCCACAGACTCAAAACTTACCTAAACCTTTTAGATTCTTTGAGATGTGGTTAGTGGAGTCCTCTTGCAAACAGGTTATGGAGGAAGGCTAGAACTATCAAATCAATGGTCATGCGGTGTTTCAGATAACTCAAAAGTTGGATAGGGTAAAGAAAAATCTAATCCATTAGAGGAAATAGTCTTTTCTTGGTCCGAAAATAAAAATAAATAATTTGGAAGCCAAAATCATATAGGCTAAACAATTGGAAGATTACTCAAATCTACATAGCCTTTATAATGAATTGGAAGAAACTACGTGGCAATTGGAAAGCTTTGGGAGACAGAAAATCTTGCCACAATTCATTACATTTGGGTGATAGAAATACTATTTTTTTTTCCATAAAAGTACTCGGAAGAAAAAGAAATTATATTGAAGGAATAATAGATGACAATAATCAGTGGAAATCCTCTCATGAAAATATTGTAAAAATTTTTGTGGATTATTTCTCAGGGCTTTTTTCTTCCCAAGATACTCAAGAAATTGAAGACTTACCAAATTTATTTCCTTTAATTATTATTGAAGAGGATAATACTAGACTTCTGAATATTCCACCTGAAGAAGAAGTTAAATTTATTCTTTTCAGTATTGGCAGTCTGAAATCCCCTGGTCCAGATGGAATGCCAGCCTTGGTTTTTAAGGAATGTTGGGATTTAATGGGGTCAGAAATTGTACAAGTGGTTCAGGAATTTTTTTAGGAATAAGAAAATGCTCAGAAGATTGAACCATACTTTCATCTGTCTTATTCCTAAAAAGATTGACTGCAACAAAATCCAAGACTACAGGCCTATTAGTTTATGTAATGTCATTTATAAAGTGATAGCCAAACTAATAGCTTATAGACTTTGTACCCTCATGGATAAGTGTATAGCTCCAAATCAAGTAGCTTTTGTTCAAAGTCGTCACATGTCTGACAATACTATCCTAACTCATGAGGTTTTCCATTATTTAAAACATAAGAGACGCAGTACGGGCTATCTTGCTCTAAAGTTAGACATGTCAAAAGCCTATGACCACTTTAAATAGAACTTTTTTTAAATATCCTTTCTCTCTTAGGTTTTTCTAAGGACTTTTGTCAAATCATTAAAGAATGCATTTCCTCGGTATCCTATTCAATTCTAATCAATGGTACTTTTGAAGGACATTTTTTCCCATCTAAAGGCTTAAGACAAGGAGATCCTTTATCTCTTTATTTGCTTATCCTAGCAATGGAAGGGTTAAGTCATCTTCTTTTTTCAGGCTGAAACTAAAGGCAAAATACAAGGCATATCCTTAACTTCTAATTCCCCTAAAATTTCTCATTTTTTCTTTGTGGATGATATGTTTTTTTTGAAAGCTCATAGGGAAGACTTAGACAATTTACTCCAAATTCTTACTAAATTTCAACAAGCTTCTGGACAAATGATTAATTTAGAAAAATCTGGAGTTTTTTGCAGTAAGAATATTCACCCTCGGCATCAATGTATTATTAAAACACAACTACATATAGGCCCTCTTAACAAAAATTCAAAGTATTTAGGCCTTCCTCTTCTTTGGTCCCGTAATAGACATTCTCAACTTACCTTTATTTTGGACAATATGAAAGCCAAATTAAACAATTGGAGAGCCTCTCCAATTAGTCAAACTGGAAAGAAAATTCTTATTCAATCTGTTTTTCAAGCTTTACCTATTCATACAATGAGTCTTATTCAATTTCACTAGAAAATGATAGATCAAATGAATAAAATAATTAAAATTTTCTAGTGGGGTGTGTCTGCTACTCGGAAAACATCCTCATTGTTGGTGTCCTTGGGATTTTCTCTTGTTACCCAAAGCTTTTGGTGGTTTAGGTTTTAAAAATCTTACTTTGGTAAACCATGCTCTTCTCAAGAAAATAGCTTGGAAATTTTTAAATGAGCACCACAAACTAAAGGCATAGATATAGAAATCTAAATATGTCAAAAATCATAATATAATTCCCTATGCCTCTACCTCTATTGGTTCTATATGTTGGAAAGTTGTTTGTCCCAAATTAATAGAACTGGCTTCTAAAGTAGGTTATCTTGTAAATGAAAATTCAAACTTTATGGTTCATCAGTTTCCTTGGATCCAGAAAAATCATAATTTCCATTGGATTACTTTTTCTACTTCCCTTCATCTGCAAAATTTGAATATTTCATCCCTAATTTCTATGGGGCATTGGCATACGAGTGAAATTCAACTTCTCTTTCCAAGAGAAGAAGCAAGGGATATTTTATAAACCCTTATTTTTCCCTCCAATAATGAAATGAACTGGATATGGACCCCTCATCGTTCTGGGAAGTACACAGTTAAGGAGGAATACAAGATTAAACAAATGACTATTCTTCCAAATCTATCAGAAAAATTCAAATTCTGTTTATCCAAGATTTGGAAGTTGACTACTACTCCTCATTATCAACTCTTTTTTTGGAGAATTCTTAACAATTTCATTTTATAGATCCATTAGACAAGTTGTGTACTCAGTGTGAAGAATCAGAAGAAACACTTACTCATTTGTTTCTTAATTTCCAATTCTCTCAAGCCGTGCTATTTGAAAATCCATGGAATTGCATAATATTTTTCAAGACTCTTGGACTTCTTATCTTAAGGAACTTTATAACCAACTAGCTGACAAACATCTTTTCCTTCAATGTTTAAATTGGTTAGCTATTGCATGTTATTACATATGGTATGCCAGGAATGAAAAAATTTTCAGGAAAAAACAAATTCTACCTTCTCAAATTATTTCTATTGTAAATAGAATCTTCCAACAATCCATGGAATCAAGACTGCAGGAAAATTTATATCACTCCCTCTCTGGAAGTCAAAGAATGAATTTGACTATTAATAATACTACTGAGCCGATTGTCTTCATTGATGCAAGGAAACTTTCAAACTTATTATACAGTTTTGCTATTGTAATATTAAATGCGGGCTTGGAATGTTTGAAAGTTATTGGAGGAAGAACATCACATCCTACTTCTATTGACCAAGAAGAACTATATGCCATTATGTAGGTGATGATGGAATTACAACATTAGAATAAAAAAGAAATAGTTATATGCTCAAAAGTGAAACAGATAGTCCAAGCTCTATAGAAGATATCTACTCTTCCTTGGTTCTGCCACTGGTTTTTGCTGAGAATCAAAAACTTAATTTCTTCTTTAAACCTTAACATTATTTTTCGTTTTGTAAATAAGACTTTTAATGTACCAGCTCATAAAGTCTCCTAACAGGCTAAAACCCATCCTTTATCTTTTTTTTTATTATTATGATTATCCTAATCGGATTCCAAGAGCTAATAACTTTTGTTGGAGGGATATTCAAAATTTCAAGAATCTCTCTTCGCTCTATCTTGTTTTTGTCTTTTCCTCTTCCCACTCTTGAATGCATGGGAAGACTCCTTGTCCCACACTGTTTGGGAAAGGAGTGGAGGTAGAGTATATCTATAGTTTTGCTCTCCCTGTGGGTAGAGACCCATAGGAGGAAAGCACTATAGATATCTCATGCATGTGAGGGGGGTTGGGGGGTGCTTTTCACACGCGCGTCAAGCCAGGCTGGGTCGGGGTGTGGGTGCATGTACGTGTGCTACACCGAATCATTTTTTCTTTTAACCGAATTAATCATTTAAATTTAAATTTTGAATTTATTTTTGAACAGTTTTATTTTCCTATTCGTGTCTCCTTCCTGTGTCTCTTCGAACAGGCGCACTATTCTGAAGAGGTCCCTGACTGAAAGGACACATTTGTGTCCATTTGGGTCTGAGACCAATCTATAAAAAGGGTGTTGGTTGACCTAGTTTTCACACAACACATTGTTTTTTGACAATCTTCTCTTCTTTGTTTTTTTTGACAATCAACTCTTTGTGGTTCGCGGAGGTCTGGTATGCGAGTGCATGCCTACTAGTGGCCTGTGGGCTATTTTATCTTGGCGATCAATTTGCGATATCCCGGCTGCACCATAGGGGGCAAATGCGGTTTTAAGGAGAGCGACTAAGTGGCACGACTCAACCCTCCTCATTGCAATTTCCAAGTTTCAAGATTCTACAACATCACACTCCTGCAAGTTCCGATTTGGAAAGCGATTACCGATAAGTTCCATTATGCCTTCTTTATTATTTTACAACAATCTTAAAACCACATTTATAGAACCTATCTTTGCTAACCTCTTCATGAAGAACCGGATACTATCAACAGTTCCCAATTTCTCTAAAATTGAACCTTTCAATGGAACCAACTACAAGTGTTGGAGACAACACCTGCTTTTTGCCTTAGAGCAGTTAGGGGTAGCCTTTGCTTTGATTGAACCAAACCCACTAAACATGGAGAAACCAGCCCATTCTGTTATTACAGAACATTGGACTACAGCCGACCACCTCTGCACCAGCCATATCCTCAAATGCTTGTCAAATGAACTGTATAATGTCTATTATTCTTACAATTATGCCTATGAAATTTGGAATGCATTGGACAATAAGTGTGCTCTGGAAAATGTCAGAAATAAAAAATATGTAATTGCCAACTTTCTACACTTCACCATGAAAGAAAACATGGACGTGTCTGCCCAAATAGATGAGTTTCAGGTGCTTGTGGGGGAACTAGCAAAGGAAGGCATGATACTGCTAGATGAATTCATTACCAGTTCTCTCATAAAAAAATTGCCGCATACATGGAATATTTCAAGACTAGTATGAAGCATAAAAGGAAGGACACTACTTTGGACCAAGTAGTGGTCTGAATTAAGATAGAAGAAAAGAACAAAAAGAAAGATGATGACCAGTTTTCCAAAACCAATCTGATTTTGAGGAAAAGACGACAAAATTAAAAAAGAATCTAAATGTGAAAAATGTTAAAAAAATTCAAGAAGCAACAAAAGAAAGGAAATTGCTATGTATGTGGCAAACTCAAACATTACAAGAAGGATTACCGGTACCGAAAGAAGAATGAATCAGGGAAACCAAAAGTCAATCTGACTAAGGATGTAATCACAACCATGGTAACTAAGGCAAACTTAGTTGATAAGCCGAATGAGTGGGTACTGGACACCAGTGCTACCAAGCACATATGTGAGGGCCATCGCTCCTTCTATAATTATACAACTCAGTCTGAAGGAGGGCAAGTCTTCATGGGAAACTCACAAACTTCAAAAGTCATGGCAAAGGAAAGGTGCTCCTGAAACTGACTTCAGGAAAAATTCTAATGTTGAATGATGTGCTGCATGTGCTAGAGATCTAACGAAACTTGGTATCGGGAGCACTCCTCAACAAAGTAGGACTGAAGCTCACATTTGAAGCAGACAATTTCGTGTTAACTAAAAATAATGTTTTTATTGGAAAATGATACAATGCTAATGGATTGTTTGTACTGAATATTTCTAATATTATTATAAATAAAAATGCTTCTTCTTCTACTTATATTGTTGAATTTTTTGATATTTGGCATGCTAGACTAGGACATCATAGTGCTCCTTATTTAAAATGATTATGTAAATTAGGGGTTTTGAATGTTCCTATTAATTTTACAAATGAAAAATGACAAGTATGTGTAGAAGCGAAATTCACTAAGAAACCTCATAAAAGTGTACAAAGAGAAACTAAATTATTACAACTTATACATAGTAATCTAGGCAACCTTAAATGCCAAGAAGATAGAGAAGGAAAAATATACTATATAACATTTACAGATGACTTATCTAAATATGCAAAAGTAGTTCTACTTAGATCAAAAGATGAGTCTGATCAAGCTTTTATAAACTACAAAACTGAAGTAGAAAACCAACTAGAAAAGAAAATAAAAAGACTTAGAATAGATAGAGGGAGTGAATATGATGGACAAACCATTAGAAAATTCTTTGAAGAAAACGGAATTATACATGAAACCACTGCCCCTTATCAACCTAAATCTAATGGATTTGCAGAAAGACTTAACAAAACACTAAAAGAAATGATGAATGCAATGCTAATTAGTTCAGGTGCATCTTTTAATCTGTGGGGGAAGCAATCCTAATGGCTTGTCACTTATATAATAGAATACCAGCCAAGAAGAAAGGACAAATACCTTTTGAACTTTGGCATAACAGAAAACCTAGTTTGAACTACCTAAAAGTTTGGGGTTGCCTAGCAAAGGTTGGAATACCTGAACCTAAAAGAAAGAAATTTGGACAAAAAACCTATGACTGTGTGTTCATTGGATATGCTCTAAACAGTGCAGCTTATCGGTTCCTTATAATTAAAACAATTGATAATGTTGTAGAAAACAACACAATAATAAAGTCTCGAGATGCAAAGTTCTTTGAGCATATCTTTCATTGGAGGAAAAAAACAATAAATAAGGAACCTTCCCAAATCCAAACTAGAAACCAAGAACATTTAAGTGCTTAAGGAATTAGTACTTCACTTAGGCAAAAACCAGACTTAAGGAGAAATAAAAGACAAAGAAGAGAAACAAACGGGGGTGACGGAATGCTCGCTTTTCTAGTGGACAAGAATCTTATAACCTATCAGGAAGCCGTAACTTTACCTGATGCAATATTTTGGAAAGAAGCCATAAAAAGTGAGGTAGACTATTTAGTCACTAACCACACTTGGGAACTTGTAGATCTCCCACGTGGAACTAAGGCACTAGACTGTAAGTGGATTTTTAGGAAAAAAATTAAAACCAAATGATACAGTAGATAAATTCAAAGCCAGATTAGTTACTAAAGGGTTTAGACAAAAGAAAGATGTAGGCTTCTTTGACACATACTCCTCGGTTGCAAGATTAATAGCAATTTGAGTTTTATTTGCTATAGCATTCATTTACAAACTGGTAGTTCATTAAATGTATGTGAAAACAACTTTCTTAAATGGGGAATTAGAGGAATAAATATATATTAAGCAACCTGAAGGTTTTATAATGCTAGGACAAGAAAATAAAGTATGTAAATTAATTAAGTTTATGTATGGCTTAAAACAAGCTTTATGTATGGCTTAAAACAAGCTCCCAAACAATGGCATGAAAAATTTGATAATGTGTTAGTAACTAATGGATATAACAGAAACGATTCTAATAGATGCGTCTATAGCAAATTTGGAAATGATAAAGGAGTCATGATCTGTTTATATGTTGATGATATGCTAATAATGGGAACAAGTTTAGAAGTAGTAAAAGAAACAAAACAATTTCTAATGTCCAAATTTGATACCAAGGACTTGGGTGAGGCTGAAGTAATCTTAGGAATTAAAATCCATAAACAACAAGGAAATTTTATTCTCTCCCAATCACACTATGTAGAGAGTATTCTTAGGAAGTTTGGATACTATGATTGTAAACCAGTTAAAACACTTCTTGACTGTAGTATTCACTTAAGAAAACATGTAGGGGAACATGTTTCACAAAATGAGTATGCAAGTATAATTGGATATGTATCTTACTTAATGAATTGCACAAAACCAGACATAGCTATAACTATGGAAAAATTAAATCAGCATACTCATAATCCCGGAAATGAACATTAGGAAGCTCTAATAAGACTTAAAATATTTAAAATGAACTATAAATTTTGGTTTACACTACTCAGGTTTTCCTCCGATTTTAAAAGGCTTTACTGATGCGAATTAGATTTCAGATTCAAAGGATAGTACTTCCACTAGTGGATATGTGTTTATTCTAGGTGGAGGAGTAGTTTCGTGGAAATCGGTAAAACAGTCATATAATACAAGTTCAACAATGGAGGCCAAGTTTATTGCACTAAAATTGGCGAGGTCCGAGGTAGAGTGGCTAAGGAACTTACTGGTAGATATACCATTTTGGCCACAGCCGGTTCCATCCATATCTCTCCATTGTGATAGTTAAGAAGCAATAGCCAGAGCCAAGAATCAGATGTACAATGGTAAAATATGACACATCTGCTTAAGGCATAACTTGGTAAGACAATACCTCAACAAATGTACAATCACTTTGAATTTCGTAAGATCTGAAAAGAACCTTGTAGTTTCGTTAACCAAACCACAGACTTATAAGGTGGTTTATGAGGCATTAGTAGGAATGGGGCTGAAGCCCGTTACATAAGTCGTTAGTAATGGACCCCCAACCTATGTGAAAAGAGATCCCTGGAATTATGTTGAATGAGTAAAAACGAGTCACTAGATGACTTGGGAAATCACTATTGTTTGTGTCCCATTTCAGATGTAGAGGTAAGATAATGCTCACTACAGTTTGAGGAGGTTGAGCATAAGGCTCTTAATCAGTTAAGAATAGTGTGTGCAGTGCACGCTAATAACTGACTTAAGTGAGTGTGAAGTGTGGTTGATCGTTTTTGCTTTAAAACGAATTAATCATTTAAATTTAAATTTTGAATTTATTTTTGAACAGTTTTCTTTTCTTGTTCGTATCTCCTCCTTCCTGCGCCTCTTCGAATAGGCGCACTATTCTTGAAGAGGTCCTTGTCTGAAAGGACACCTTTGTGTCCATTTGGGTCTGAGACCAATCTATAAAAAGGGTGTTGGTCGACCTAATTTTCACACAACACATTGTTTTTCGACAGTCTTCTCTTCTCTATTTTTTCTAACAATCTGAGCATCAACTCTCTGTGGTTCGTGGAGGTCTGGTATGCGAGTGTACGCCTACCAGTGGCATGTTTGCGATCACCCGGCTGCACCATAGGGGGCAAATGTGGTTTTAAGGAGAGTGACCAAGTGGCACGACTCAACCCTCATTCTCTCTGCAATTTCCAAGTTTCGAGATTTTGCAACATCACACTCCTGCAAGTTTCAGTTTAGAAAGCAATTACCGATAACTTTCATCTGCCTTCTTTATTATTTTACAACAACTTTGTACATCTTTCTCTTATTTAATATATATTTTATTTATCTTCTCAAAAAAACATCTCGCCAATATATTCCCAACATGCGGCTGCAATGGATGTTGGAAATCGGTGGTTGGGACCCTGTCTTGGCCAAGATCTGAACTCGACAAAGAAGAGTTTGGGTTTATAACAGAGTCATATGACTCACAACATGTCCCTTTTGTTTTACCCTTTGTTTTATCATTCAGGCAAACTGGCGTCATGTGTATATTGGCTGTACTTCTATTCAGACAGGCGTCGTAGCGTGTATGAAGAATATTCAATGCACGGAAATCATACATGGGGCGTTTGTTACAAATTCAATGAAAACACCAAAAAAAAAATCAAATCTAAGATTCCGTTGGTTCATTGAAATGCTGAACCAAAATTTGAGATTTTATATTATTATTATTCGTCGTCAAGTTGATAAAAATAAATAATTTACTAGTCTTACAAAACGAAACTCAAGCAACCACCAAACGGGCAACAATTAAAGAACTTTTGAAATAAAGAAAAACAAAAAGAAAAGGTCATTATTATATTGGTTGATTGTTGTATTGCCGGTGAAGCCTGACCTGGATTCAAGTTGTTATTTTTGGTGGTATGATAAGCTCATACATTTCCCAACCCACACCAAGATATAACAATTCAACGATTATTTAAGATTCATGAGTAGACGTGGATATCCTCTCTCTATATATGTATTATCGAAATTAGAAATAATTGTCATATATTAATTTAAGAAAAAATAAAAAGGCTTTTTAATATTCCACTCCCCCTCACATTTCTTTTATTGATTCTAAGACAATTTGCATCTAGTTACATGTGAATCTAAGTAGAGCTGCCAATGGATTCTAAAAGTCATTTGACACCTGAGTTTAGATGTTCATCAAATTAATAATAAGACTAAACCTAGATTTAACTCTATGATTAAAATTGCTATTATGTTATATAGATATATATGACTAATAAATTTAATATTTTACATTTACATAATTTATTATAGACAAGTTAAAGTTAAGTAGTTTGTTTAAGACTTTTATCAATTGTTGTCATTTCGAGGACAATAAAATGGATGTAAAGTAAATCTGAATCCAATTCGAGTCTGATATACCAAATTTCAGATCCAAGGATTCAATAATGAAGTTGGATATAATTGGCATCCAATTCGACTATAGCCTTAAATCTAGGTTTCCTATGCTGTGGTTTTTTCACATGTTTCCATGATAATCATTAGATTCAGTGGAGGTTGTCATTTAGGGGTGTTCCACAGTATGGTTTTTTTTTTTTTTTCTTTTTTTCAAAAATAAAAAACAATTGTCACATCAACAAAATTATATTGTTTGTGCTGACATGGGATCATGGGCACATGTTTCCATGATAATCATTTAACTAAGTGGAGGTTTTCATTTAGGAGTATTCGACAATATGGTTGGTTTTTTATTTTCAAAAACAAAAAACAACTACCACATCAGCAAAATTATATTGTTTGTGCTGACATGAGACTATGGTGTATGGGAGTTGTTTTTGTTTTCAAAAACAAAACCAACCATGTTGTGGCATCACCCCCTTTAATGCAACTTGAGATCCTCTTTCTTTATCAAGATATTTGCTTTGCACGTAGTAATTCTAGATGATGATAATTATAGTAATAATTTATCCATTTTTTTTTTATAAATTTTATAAATTTTTTTATTTTCTGTTTATATATATATATATATATATATATATATATATATTGTTTTTTATTATTAATTGGATACGAATTGAAAATCCAAATCTAATTACATAAACACTTCATCCAAATATGTGATAACTGAATCAAGTTGTGAAGTTTCAAGTATCATTGATAGGCCTAATTACTTGGCTAGATTATTCTTTTTGTAATATTTAATATTTTTGGTGTATTTTTTTTATTTATTTATCCAAAAAATGTAAAATTTAAATAGAGGGAATTTAATGTGATGAAAAGTAGTAGTTCAATTTGCAATTTAAACCTCATGATTAATTAGAGACTAAATTAAAGAATAAGTATTTTAGTCAAAAGAAAGTTCCACAATCTTATTCATATTTTTAATAATAGTGTAAATATTGACACATAATTTAATGAGAAAGATGAGAATTAATAATTCAAGTATAAGACTTAATGAGAGGGGATTAAATGAGGTGGGAAGTAATAAATGAAGTTACATTTTCAACCTTACCATTACAGATGGACTAAATACATAATTATGGGAATTTTAGTATCCATTAAATCTAGCACTAAAGTTGTAATAAAATGACTTTTATACCCTTCCCAAACAAATAAGTAGAGGGTAATATTAGTCCAAAAAAAGTTTCATATTGCATTCACACTTTTATATATAGTATAGATATTTGCTAGTTGTTTCTTCTTTTCAATACCATTACAAAAAGGTCTTCCACTGGATTAGGCTTGAGGTTGCTCAAGCTTTGAGTATAAGGGATTATTAAGTTCAATCCTGATCTCCTACACACAAATAGGGGGTGCCAATGGACTGGTTTTGAGTTGGACTCTGTTTAAATCAAAACCAATTTGGACTGCTTGGATGAACCAATAAGACATATTGAATTGGACCAGTCCAGACTTAATGGTCCAAAAGTATTCATTGGATTGGATTGGACCTGGTCCATTCGTAATGAATTTATATTGGATTGGGTTGGAGTGAGCCGATATCTGATCCATTGATAGAAGATAAAAATACATGTATCAATGGACCAGGTTTGAGTTGGAACCAATCTAAATTAAAACGAATTTGAATAGATTGGACTGGTCCAAAATATTCAATGAACTAGATTGGACCATATCCATTTGTAATGGACTCACATTGGGGCTGGATTAGATTGCACCAAATCCAGTCCAATTGATACCCCTACCCACAAGAATCTTACCCATACATACCTACAAGACACTACAGTTGTGCATCAGGAACATCTCCCCATAAAATAATAACATGTAAATATGAAAAATGTTCCTAAGGATGCAAACGGATTGGACCAGATTCAAATCAAGGGGTGTGTTCGAATCCGATCCAACACAGTTCATGTTGGATCATATCTGACTATTGGTAAGTTGGATTTTCGGATCTGATCCGATCCAACTTGTTTTCTTAAAAAATAATAAATTATTAAAAGAAAAATAAAATATACTAATTTAAATAAAGTACAAACAAAAAATACAAGTATTTTTTAATTATTTTTATCATATATATATGTTTTTTATAAAAAATAAATAATATAACAAATTTATAAAAATATAATTATAAAAAAATAAATAACATGTATATATTATATTTATAATTATTAATATATAATATATTGGATCGAATCTTCTTGAATCGGATAAGGGATGATTCGAATCCGATCTGATCTAAACGGACCGATCCAAATTCAACCAAATAAGATCAGATCTTGAATCGGACCCCTAAATGTTCCCAATATATATAGTTGTAATGTCCAGCGGGTAGGTGTGAGTAGGAGATCTTTTTTTTTGGTGAAAATGTGAGTAGGAGATCTGACTTCTGAGCTCTATTAAGTTGCTTCAGGTTCCAATCACTGGCCCACTGCGTATATGGGCCGGGCCTGCAGGCGTCGGGGCCTTGTATTGTTTTAGTTAAAAGTTTTGAGTGGTTTCAGGCCGTCAAATGAAAAACAAGGTCCTAGTGGGACCAGTGGAACGACGGACGGAAGCCTGTCGCAACTCGCAACTCACAAGATTCACGCTGCCACGCTAGCCCACCGAGTTCCGAGTTGCTGCCGTTGCCGACAGTATCAGGTGGGTCCCACGAAAAATAACTTACTGTTAAAAGAGTCTATTGGACTAGGACCTCAACTACCCATTGCGGTAGTAAGGGACCAGAGAGAGTGACAAACTAACAATAATGAGTGGAGATGAGATCACTCATCAAGTCATCATTGATCGGGTCAAACTTTGACTCCAATATTGCACTAAATAATATCATCTGAGTCAACAAATTACTATTATGAAGAGGATCTAAAGCTGTGATTGATGATCATGTTGACCGATCAATCTCCATCCAAATCTAAGGTAAGTCGATTGACTACATCAATTATTGACCGTCAAATAGGACATCAAGAAAAATATATAAATAAGACAATTGAGCATAATAGCAGAACCCTGTGCTTTCCCCGCCACCACTCAAGCAAGGTAATGTAATACTGTAGTAGGTGTTACCGTATAAGAGGAAGATTATCAGAATGACCGTTGTACCCTCTTCTTCTACAAACTTCACTGGACTTTTGATTCTTGTAATTTGTAAATAAGACAAAACACAGGGGGTTCTTTATAAAGGATAACGCCGGATAGAAGCTTGACTTCGGCACGGCAGTGAGAATCTGAACGCCAGACGGAAGCAAACGTTGTTCTTTTTTTTTTATTGAAAACAGGAAAATCATTCTCGCGAAGTTGTTTTTCTTCGAAGTCTTCCTACGAAAGCAATTCCATCTTCTTCTGTAATTATTTATAATTTCTTTGAAATTATTTATAATTTGTCCAGTTTTTGATCTTCATCTAATCTGAAAAATAATGGCGGAGATTAGTCAGAGAGAAAGAAAGAGAGAAGGGCTAAGAAGAAGCTAAGATGTCAAAATATCTTTATACGATTGAGTGTGGAATGACTGGAATCCTGATCAATCTATCACGGCGGAGATTAGATAGTCAGAAAGCGCGTTTTAAGTCTGAACGCGGTGTAAGAAATTGAAGTGTCAGCCAATGATTCGAGCTTTCATTCGTGGAAGAGAAAGAAGGTGTTTCGGATAAATCGAAAGTGAAAAATTGGTATTTATTTGAAGATCTGAACTGTTAATTTAATCGTTTTTTTTTTGTGATTTTTTTTTCTGAGACAGATAGAGGTTGGACTTTGGAGATTTGATTGATTCAGAGAACTGGAATAATTTATTTCGAGGGTGTTTTGGTTGTTTTCTTCTTGATCCGTTAGGATTTATTAAGGGAATTGACAGTTGGAGATTGGGGTTCGCTGGAGCTTTTGTCGATTGAGAGATTTGGAAGGTTTTGCATTTCTGTGCATGAATGAGGTGAAATCAATTGAGACCTGTGAAAGAACAAGGAAGTTAAAGTTGGATAGGTTCCGAAATAGAGAGGTGGTTAGAAGGTGAGCATGTGAGTGACAGAGTAATGGGTGATGCAATACGCGATCGGCAAGGGGCCGTTGAGAATTCTTCGTCGAAGCCAACTGATCCGGCTTCTTCTCAGACTGCAATTGTGATAGCAGCTGCAGAGGGTGAAAGTGTTAGTGGTGAAGGTGAGTATTCGAAAACTTCGTTGGGGCAAACTGATCCGGCTCCTTCCCAGACGGTAATTGTGATAGCACCTGCAGAGGGTGAAAGTGTTAGAGGAGAAAGCGGATATTCGAAAACTAAGGCCAATGTGCTAGAGACAAGTAAGGTGTCTACAGAAGAACGGAGAACAAAAGCTCCTGAGGCGGAGAAGCATGCGTGTGTTGTCGATATTAAATGCGGGGATGGAGAGCTGAGTAGCGAAAATTGGGAGGGAGAGAAAGTTTGCAGGATCTGTCACTTAAGTTCAGGCTTTGATCACCCGGCCGAGGTTTCGGATCTTATCACGCTTGGTTGCGGTTGCAAAAGCGAACTTGGCATTGCACATCGTCACTGTGCGGAGGCCTGGTTTAAGTTAAGAGGCAACAGGTAATTGTTTCTTTTCTTTTGCTCTAAAGAACCTTGGATTTTATTGGATAAAGTGAATCCCATCTTATTTCAGTCAAAAACTCATAATGACCTGAACTTTTTTGACATGTTCTTGATTAGGATAATAAGTTTTGAATTTTCAATCCTTGACTGTCCATGTCATGTTGTTCCAGGGCAATCATCAAGGATGAAAACCAGTATCTTGAATGGGAGGAAGTCCCTTGATCTCTGGCAAACATCTTGATTAGGAGATCATAAAATTTCTCATTTTATTGTGAGCTTGTCAACATTTATCATCTTATTCTGTACACAAAACCCGGTGCCCTTTTTCCTTAAAAACAATTTTGCAAATTTTAGAACTGCTATCACCGTCTGTACAAATTTTGAAAAGGTTCTTAGTCATGCAGGTAAAATGTAAAATGCCAGATTCTTGAAAGTAAGCAGATAATTACTTCTTTTACAGCCAATATCCACTTATTTTGCAGAATTACAGTCCTCAGCCCTTGTTTCTCCACTATTTCTCTGTGTTAAAGGCAAATTAGACCAGTTTCCCATAACATAGTGCTGCATTAACTGCATTCACTCAATTACCATATATAAGGGCCATTTATCTTCACTTATATTCAACATGTAATTGTATACTTAAAGATTTAATGAAGAGCTTAATATTTGAAAGTTCAAGTTTCAAGGTATAATGTAGCCTAAATTGATTGTGGCTGGKGGTTTTCATGTGCACAAATTTTGTAGTTGATGCTTGATTGTAAAAACTATTCTAGTTTGTTGTCATTTAGTGCTAGATTTTATTCCATTGGAGTGTTAGCTTTATTACGTGTTAATTTATAACTACCAATATGGAAAATAGTGGGTGGGGTTAGTTGTAGTTGTGTAGATGTTGATACCTTATCCTTATTTCATTGACAGGGGGACAAGGTTCCATTCTGTACATTGTTGTGCTGTTCTTTCTTGTATTGTGCAAGCAGAGCAGCATCAGTTGAGTTGTTGAATTGCACTGTTTTGTTAATCCCAATTTATGTGTATTTTTCCCATTTATTTGGGTATGTTGGTTTATATAGGAAATGTGGAATTAACAAACACAGGAACTAGAAACCATTTGTCAAATTACAAGTAGAGAAAAAACAGAAAGGAAGTGTAAAACAGAGCAACTCAAAGTACATACAGAGGTTTACGTGGTTTGGCTTAAATCCTATGTCCATGGGCGTCAGAGGAGAACAAATCAACCAAAGAATGGTAGAGATTTCAGTCACAGCATTCACAGCCTTTCTCAAACCCTTGCTCCCAATGCACCTGAAGCTCCCTTTCTCTCAGTGTCTCACGCACTCCTGCACTTACTCTTTTTTTGGCACTCAAGATACAACGTTACCATGCAAGATACAAAATAGTATTTATATGAGAAACCCAGAAACAGGTCGGCCCCATAAAGCGGAGAATGTATGTGACAGGTATTGTGAGTACTCCAAAATCCCTGGTGTAAATCCAGTGTGCTACAGTTCCAGGCTAACTGCGAGTCTGGATAACCAGTGTACCCAGATGACGCTTGCGTCCCACCTAACTGCGATTCTAGGATAACCTGCAATTCTGGATGTGCTGCAAGTCCAGGATATGCTGCGATTCCCATATGTCTGTGGGGCTGCTTTTAAGGAATGCATTACCAAAAGATATCAAGTAAAACTCTAGTGTGGAACATTTCGTGGGAAGGTGGGATGAGAAAGGGAAATGGAGATGTCAGTTGAGCACACTTGAGAACAGTTAAGCATATTTTAGCCCTACACTAACAGTTTCAAGGCACGAAGAAGTCATTTGTGAAATAAAGCATATCTGCCTAAATATTTGGGGAATTGATTTGACATTGTTATTTGTATGTATAGCAATTTTGAAAAGGCTAGCTATACAAAAAGGAAATGAAAAAAAGGGTTTCAGGTTCTATAGTAATCTTAAAGAATTTTTTTATTTAATTATTTATTGATTTTGGACCTTTTTTAAATGTTATTGAGGTTTCTTCTTTACAGGTTAGCCACTCTTTTCCTGACTCCCAGAGATTTCCCTTACTATCATCATCTTGTAAACTAAGCCCTATGAATGGGGAAAACAGGATGTGGAAACCTTGTGGGTCTGTAATGTTGGGAAAGATTTTGGCTGTTTGAAAAAAAAAAAACAAAAAAGAGTTTGGGCTGTTTTTGAGTTTCTTGTGCATGACAATTACCATGGAAATGGGGTAAAAGAGTTGCAACCAAAATTCTTTTGGCCAAAAAGATAAGCAAGGGACTTAGTGGGATAACATATCATGTAGGGGAAGCTCCCAAATAGCCTGGGTTGTTTAACAACCAAAAATTCCCCATAATATTGATTTAGGTTTGAACTCACATCAATTTTTCCTGGGCACTCTTCTTAGTTTACCAGAAGATCAGAAACAAATCTTCTGGTTATATATGAAGGCTTTAATCTTAGTGAAAATGGAGCACTCTGGTATCTCATTATTTTTTGACCTGAGGACCACCATAGTGAAAAATTAGAGAGGTATCTCTGTTTTTCTTTATTATTTAACATGTAGATCATGTCTACATATATTGGATTATTTGGTTGAAGAAATAATTATATTTTTTTGTTGTAATTTTGTAGTTTCGTTTCTATACTTCATTTGTGGTTATCATGTTACTAACACTGGATACCTCAACAAGAGTATCAATTACTGGTGATCCAGCTTATTCAGTAAAGGCCAGCTACTTGGGTTTCTATGGGGTCATTACTTATGGAAATTACCTTTTTGCACACTATGAGAAACTTGTTTATTAAGATGAATTGGTGCACAAACATTTGGAACAATCTAATAGAACAGATGAAGACAGGTACCTGATCATGCCAATGATCAAAGAAATAGATGTGCTATACCAGCCAGTATGATTGATGGATGTATTATGGATGCCTCACTTCTTGGCATGAGAGTTAAATGTAGAAGGGGCAACTGGCAATGAAATGTATTTCACTCCTCTAGTATGAAGGATTTCCATTCTGATGGTGTTGATCTGTTGCGGTCAGCATACAGAATCATAGGTTTGAAGCAAGGAAAGAACATTTTCAATGTTGAAATCTGGATCCTGGAGGATGTTTTAGCACATCCATGATAGGTAGAAAATTGTAGGTTGGAAAATTTTCTGATTGAATATGAAGATCTGTGATGCAATCTTATGTTTTCCTGAATATGCAATACAAACGTAAGTTTCTTGATGAGCATGGTTATTTTTTGGGTACTGGTATACCTTTGACAATGTTGAAATCTGGATAGTGGAGATTGTTTTAGCACATTTATGTTGGGTTAGATGAAATGTAGACCAGAGTGGATATTCTGATTGAACATGAACATCAGTGATGCAATCTTTTACTTGCCTGAATAGGCAAAATAAATATAACTAGTTTCTCAATAAGCATGTTTGTTTTGGGTTTATAAAACTGGTAAACTTTTGACAAAGTAGATCATGGGTTAGGGATTTAAATATTTTATTCCGTTAAGATCACCATAGTGAAATACTCTGCATGAAATTCTGCTCAACTACAACTACCTTTTGTGGGAGAGCATGTTTAATCCTGTTTCCCACTTTTTTCTGTCTCTTCTTTTCGGTTTCTGTATCTGTTTGACGTAAACCTTTTTGGAGATGGAGGAGGTTTTGGATCCTTTCTTGGCAGAATAGAAAGATTTCTCCTCTTTTGTCAACCACTAGAAAAAAGGTTCGAGGCAAATAATAATGTCATTCTAGCAAGACACTGAATACGCATATCTAGACACAAAACCTAGTCCCAAGCCCAGAAATTTGCAGACCAGGCCAGACCAGGCAAGGTTAGAACTAATCACCCCTACTTCAAACTTATCTATAGTAGAGGTTCAATTAGTAAACCTTACTGTCATTAAGTCTATAGTGATGTTTACCTCTGGCTCTTATTGGCAGAATGGAAAGATTGCTCCTCTCTTGCCAAGCACTAGAAAAAAGGTTTGAGGCAAAGAATAATGTCATTCTGGCAAGACACTGAATACACATATCTAGACACCAAGCCTAGTCCCAAGCCCGGGAATTTGCAGGCTAGGCCAGACCAGTCCAGGTTAGAACTAATCACTCCTACTTCAAACTTAGCTATAGTAGAGGTTCAATTAGTAACCCTTACTGTCATTAAATCTAAGTGATGTTTACCTCTGGCTCTTATTGTTGATATTTCTTTCATTCCACACACTCCAAAGTGTAACTGTCTTCGTGCACCTCCACATCATTTTGGTTCAATGGTACTTTATGATTTGATTGATGAGCTAGCTCTTGTGTTGTAACATATATGTATATATTTTTTTTATATTGATCCTAAAATTCTGTGAAGCAATTACTTATCAAAAAGAAATTCTGTGAAGCAACTGAAAGAGCATATTATTTATATTTCTTAAAGGAACTGATGGTCAAAACAGAAAGCTGAAGTTGCAGCCAATTACTCTGTCTTGTAACACAAGTTGTTAGTATTTGATAATTAGACAAGTATGGTATTTTGGTAATTGAATATAATTCAAACTAGCCATTGACCACAATGTTGCACGGGCATGGACACTGGAATCAGAACCTAACATGTGTCTGGGAGTCTGACTTGGCAAGGTAAAACAAGGACTTTGTGAACACGTCTATAGAAAGTATAAACCAAGATTTTTTTTTGAACTATGGCATTTCATATCTATGGGAAAAGGTTTAGAAGTTTATGTTTGTTAACAACATTCTATTGGGAAAGATGGCATTTATTGCATATATTAGCTAGTCATTTATATCAAATAAGCAAGGAGATAAAGGAAAATGTTATGTAGAAGTATCCGTCAAGAATTCTTATAGTGTCAAATCTGATGTGTCCCTGTCAGAGACACTTCATCTGTTTGCAGAGTCCATGCATCATTGTTAGTCCATTACTAGAAGTATTTCAGTTATAACCACCAAGTGTAACATGACCTATATGATATTTTAATTAATTGAAACAATATATTTCCTTTATTACATTAAATTTCAGTCACTACTGAACTTACAAGAAATCTATTATGCTCTGGTTACTGATATGACTCTACAATTTCAGTCAACATCTCCTATATGTCTAAAATTATTTGAATATGAAAATGTAGTTTCAAATAGGTTACTCTTGGCAATATTTCTATGATATTCTATGTCATTACACCATGAGTGCTATTGATTGAAGGCTTCCAAGTAAATGCTTGTACAATACCTAGAAAAGGACCAGAACAATAACTATTTCATTGGTTTTTTCAACAAGATGGGTAAATGTAATAAAGTGTGGGAAACTTGTCTTACGAAAAGAAAATAATATGACTAGTTAAGCATGCATTTACCATAAACAATTTAAGGACTTGTTAAACTTTTCACTTGTCAGCTGTTGAACTTTTGTTTCTTCTCCTTATCCACTTTTGTTTTTCTTTAAGTATTGATAGATTCCTTTTACTTGTCATTGAGTCCTTCAGTCCTCCCATATAAATACTTAATTAGGACATCCTACTAGGCACAGTGATAAACCTTAGGAGGTAATGCTGCTCATGCCTCTACAGAAAGTTCCACTTTGTCAAGAAAGTACACCTGTTTCTTCAGTTTAAACAGAAATGCTGTTTATAGTGTTTATGGAGTTCAATAATGAAATTGGACACTGTGTATACTTTTTAAATTGCAGTTACGACATTTTGATACTTTGCCAATTCAAATAAGATTTCTTACACAAGGCAGTTTCATTAAAATGGTATTACTTATCTCTAGATCAGAATTCTTTATAGATTTTATTTGAGTTGACCATCATGCCTTTTTATGAATCGTATTATTTGTTCTGGAAACTCTGGATGGACCAGAGTGACAGGACAGTTTTTGTTCACATTGTAAGTTGTTGGGAATAGGCAGTGATGATAATGATGTTTATGAAGTGGGACAAAGGTAATATTTATGCAAAAAAGAAATGTGAAAGTGGTTAGGTTGAAATTTGAATTTGAACTGACCTGAGTGTAAGTGCTAAGTAATGCTGGTACAACCCAGAACATCAGTTAACTGACCATAGATTAATATATTTAAGTTCTTCAGTTTCATGACATGCATTAGAATTTCTTTTCCTTAAATTTCCCATAAATGCATTATAATCCCTCCATAGTATTGTGTAGAAATATGTCAAAAAAGAGAACAGAAACAATAGTAATAATCTGACTTATTGTTTCTTAATGACTAGTGATATTACAGAAACCCAAAACCTCAGGCTTCAGTCTTGACTCTTGATAAGTAGTTTGTTACTTTCAAGTAATGACAAGAGGCTAGTATTAAATGCTATATGAATGTCGTCTTGTTTTTATTGATGCAGGTGCTGTGAAATTTGTGGGGAGACTGCAAAAAATGTTACAGGTGTGGGGGACAACAGATTCATGGATGAATGGAATGAGAGGAGATTCAGGTCTAGCAGTACAAACTCCTCAAGCAGGGGGAGGGGATGCTGGCGGGGACAGCCGTTTTGTAACTTCCTTATGGCTTGCCTGGTAATAGCATTTATACTCCCGTGGTTTTTCCGTGTAAATATGTTCTGATACTGGGGCCTGTGAACAAGACACTTGGGTTCTAGCCATGCATCATCTCTATAGCTGAATGTGTGCATATAATTGCATTTCATGGTCTATGGTGGTAGTCTTCTGTTATAGTTCCAGCATTTCAAGAGATGTGGTGGGTCCTGATTCCAGCCTCTAAGAACTTAAGATTTGGATTTCATAAACTATTACCATCCAGAGAACAGATGGTATCATTAAATATGAGGTTGTGCAGACAATTATTGCTTGGCTGCAATGAGTACAAGGGATCATATTTTTAGATTTTGCTTGGGTGTTTGCAGACATATGTATATCATAAAAATTGGATAGAAATGGGTTAGACTGCATAATTCTTGGAACTATTTTTATCCCTGATTGTTTTGTGGAGTTCTTTCTTCTGTACATTTGAATTCAAGATACTATTTGAAACTTCCAGTGGATTTAGAAAAGCCATCATCTTTTGGTTGTTCTTTTGCTTCATAAATTGCAGAATCTTATTTCATCACTAATTCACCAGGGAATGTCTGGCTCTGTAATACTCGGTGAATGTGATAGGGTGTTTTTGTGAACCATATGGGAATTGATTAATTTCATCTTGATTGTTTGGACACTGGGTGAAGCCAATTCTAATCCCAAGAAATGGTAATATAGAGCATCAATGAGTTCATTGATTGAGCATGGCTGTGTTTTAAATTAGACTTATCTACTACAGAGTTTGGTCCTTTTGTATAACCACTTGGAATACCATACCATGTAGATGCATTCAAATGCCATGATGTTGAAAAACAGGAACTATTTTACATGGATTTCAAGTGCTTCTCTGGAAATTAAGCAGGTGTTTGGTGGCAAACAACAGAATTTCTGTTGTTCCAGGAATAAAGAAACCAAGGCATTGTTTACCGCTGGTTTTCTGTCTCCAGGGAGGTATAAAATAGTCACCTTTCTGTTTCTCTGAAACTGAAGCTTGGAAACGTTTTTCTTTGGATATGTCCATTGGACCAAACACTGCTTATTTGGACAGCTTAAATGGGGTTCCCTTAACATCTGTTCCTTGACCCCTTAAACCCAAGGTAATGCCCTACTAAACTACCAGTTGAAGGGGAAATAGAAAATGACAAAACATGAATGAAGAAAAGGCAGTTTAGTTTGGAGGTGCCAAAGATGTAGTTTGAAAAGAGTAGGGGAGACAGAAAAAGTCCCAATTCATTTGTTGAAGATTTTAAATCTGCAACTGTTACTTCAGTAGATGGCATTCCAAATCTGCTTTAGCTTTATTTGGGGAAATCAAGTTGTAACAGCTTGAATTCACATCAGCCAATGGTTTAATCTATGTAGACTTTGGATTGGTATTATTGCTAATATTTGATTGTGGTTACTTGGAAATTTTCCACAGAGCAAGAACGTCTAGTCATGACCAATGTTAATATCTCTAAATGCAACTTGAGATAGTCTTAGAAAGAGGAATGCTATTCCGACTTTGGCCTGGCACTGGTTTTAACCTCAAGGTAACCTGAAGCAATGCCAAATTAACTAGATTTGATTCTATTCTAAAATTAATTCAAACGCAGCTAAGTCGTGGTAACTTGTGTGGAATGTATTAATGACAATTTACCTTATAACTTGCAATAAAACGTGATGCAATCAACTAGTTAGATTGGCTACCTCAAGGGTTGAGATCATAACTTAAATCATAAGATGCAGCACAGCGGTATCAATGTTTTGTTTCCTTCACATTGATCTTGATGGTTTATGAAGACTCTTCACTTTAAGAACTGATTTATGGGTTTTCCATGAAAATCTTTATGGACAGATAGCCAAGAGAACAGGGTACCTATTGCTCTCTTTTCTATGACCTCATAGCTGTGTTCATTTTCGAAAACATGGGCATTCGTCTCTTTCCATATATTCCAAGGGATAACTGCTTCAATAGTCTGCCATGTAAACTTTCTACTTTCAAGTTCTGTCCGAAAGTAGTGTCCCCAGGACACGAGGCCAACAGCCTTTTACTCTGAAACAACTGTTGAATTTGACCCGAAGATTGTAGGCCATCGTATAATAAGTAATGTGCTGACTTCTAAGCAGCTGATACATGGTTCTAAGGCTCAGTTTGGAAAGAATACAAATACAAATGTGTAGAGTGCAAAATCTCATATTTTATATTATTTGGTATGTATTTGTACTGTACATATTTGTATTCATACTCCTTTCAAACTGAGCCTAAAGACCAAACACTTCCCCAGTGCTTGTGAATCAAGTTCTTGTGGAATGTAGAGAACTAAACCCAAATTTAATTCCATGTTTTCAACGAAAAAAAATGGCTTTCTATGTTTGACAGTATGAGGCTATGAGCTATTCACGGGGCTCTTCCTGCATAAAACATCAGTCCACATAAACTCCATGTGACAGTAAACAGTGCTGAAGTGTATGGGCTAACATGTCACATGAAGAGAGCCTATGGACAGTAGAACGTGGACAACCAAAGATTTCTTGTCCTCACCATCTGTTCTATTCTATGCAATCATTTCCCTCTTTTGCCTTACCTATTTTTAGCTAAAGCACCGATTACTGCTGTAGCATATGCAAAAGAATCGGAATTTTTGTAGGTAAAGGATTGAAGTATCGGTATCAACTATAGATGTATCGAATAGCTTGGATATGAATACATTTTGGAAATGTATGGATATAAATAAAAGATATGAAAATGTTTGAATATGCTAAGGAAATGTATATAAATCACATAAATACACTAATAATATTAAGTATATAATTGAATTATTTATGAACAAGGTATAAACACTTGGGAAATACACATTTAATAGGTTATATGAAGAGAAATATTACAATCAACAATATTGGGGTTGTAGAACTTGTACACAACATACAATAATTATCACTCTTTCAGCTTTTATAATTATAACTTTTAATTTGTATTATTTTTTTGTAGAAAAATATTTATTTAGTATTTTTATATCAATAATAACTATTTTTTAGATAATAAACATGTTTTCATGTTTAATTTATAATTGTAAAATAAAACATATGACTTATTTTTATATTTTTCAATTTTTATTAAAGTTCAAAAAATCTAGGCCTGATACGGAGGTGTATGTGTATGATGCTGATACAATGACTCATGAAATACAAACCCAATCATATCATATCTGGCATCCCACATCCCACATATGTGATTATAAATACAGATACAATATGCCCATATTGAGAGTATCTTATTGATATTTTAACATTGGCGTAGGTCTTAGCGTTGCAAGTAACAATGGCACCATCAATGAAAGCAATGCAATTAATGAACACCAGCAACCAACCTTGATAAACCAACAATAGGCAGCAACTGGTACATATTGTAAGCTAGGATACGATCATTATAATTGGTTCGGCTTTCTCTAACCGCAGGGCTTTACATAGAGAAACTACACAGATATTCAATTAACTGAGTGGAAAATATACCGATCACTCTTTAAAAACCTCCACAGATGGAAACCCAGTGGTGATGGAGATAGGGGTGTTAATTGGATTGGATTTGGTCCAATGATTCCATTATAGATGGATCAGGTTCAATTCAATCCGATAAATATTTTGGACCATTTTTGACCGGTTCAATTTAATGTTTGGATTGTTTAATTTGTTCAAGTTGATTTTAATTTAGATTGATTCTAACCCAAACCTGGTTACTTAACATCTTTATTCGTATCTTTTATCAATGGAGAGGATATTGGTTCAATTTGACCCAATCCAATATGAATCCATTACAGAACTAGATCCAATCCAATAAATACTTTGGACCATTAAATATGGACAGGTCCAACTCAATATATTTTATTGGTATATCCAATCCATCGAAATTGATTTTGATTTGGTTGCCAAAACCAATCCATTGACACCCCTAATGGAGATATCTAAGTAATGACAGAGAGCATCCGTTCTATCATTCATAACCAGCAATACTGGCACAATGAGACCTAGCAGTTTGGCCATGTTTGGAACCAATTAAGGTTCTTGAGAGGTGTTTTTGAGCAAATGGTTTTGTATTGATATGTTGTTTTCTCATAAAATGTTTTTTGAGCAAATGGTTTTTCGCACGATTACAGCTAAATAAACGGGTTTTATTGCCACATCAGCATACTATTGTTAGCAACAGTAAAAAATCAAGAAAACACCAAAAAAGAAGTTTTTTCAAACCACACCTTTTTCCAATTTTCAATTAGTGATCTGAGAAAACATTTTTTCCAAAAAAAACATGTAACCAAGTCTCAGGTGTGATATGAGAGGCTTTCCATTAAAGTGGCCATAGCCACGGAAAGAAAGAAAACATCCAAAGATTTTGCAGAACATAGAGCAAACAACCAAAACACAAATCACAACAGAAGAAATTAGGGCAAGTCAACTTGAACTAAAAGAGAATAACCAGTCGGGACAAACATATCCACAAAATTAAAACACTTTGATCAAACGACCTCTTCGAGCCAATTCATAAGCAGCACCATTGCACGAACTTCTGACAAAGGAAAAAGGAAATACGACATCTCTTTGACATCTCTACGATGTCTCTGAACAAAAAGAAAGCATCAGTATTGATTGGGGCAGCATTGGCATTGGCTTTGATATTTATAATCTCTACTTCTATCTATACTAATAACGACCACAGCAAATTAAAATTGAACTTTATAGACCACTACTTGGGGCTGTTTGACGAGTCTTTCTAGGTAGATCATTCAACAGCCCAGTAGACAAGAAGATTACTGAGCTTTTGGGGGTCTTGATTTTAAGGATCAAGATTGTATGGGTCTATCGAACTGTTAAAAACAGTTGAAAATGCTATTTTCGATGTGAAAAGACTAAAAGCTTCATTTGAAACTTCCTAATTTTTGGCTTGTCTTTTTGCACGCTCATCTTTGTGTCTTTCGGTCCACGCAATACCGAATGAAAAAAGATTTTCACAAACCGAAAAACATGCCAAAAAATGCACCAAACACCACCAACAGTAAGTCAATTACCGTTCTCACCTCAGGTCAGCACAAGCTATGACATCTGGGCTCACAAATGATTTGATATATCGATAGAGTCCGGATCTCCTACCCACGAGAACCCTGTCCACGTTTATCGTAGTCACACATTGAGAATATCTCATCCTCTGCATAGTATTATGCAGGGGGAGATATTCCCAATTCACGGGGGGTGGTATATTGTGGGTAGGCGTGGGTAGAAGATCCAGAGTCATATCGATATGCAACATTAGTTAATGCCCGTTTGGAGGGCTGAAGCACAGCCGCTTCTGACTTTCCAAGGTGGGCCCTATACAGACAGTTTTTAAGCCATGTAAGCATGTTTGCTGAAAAATCCAAAGAAGTTGTAAGTCATTTTTTGGGCTGTCCACTTCAGCCTTTCTCAAAGTAGCTGAATCAGCTTAACAGTCCTCACAATGGACACTATGGAGATTTCCTACAACTTGAATGTCTTTTCATTGTTTTTGAAATTATCATATAAGCAGAAAAGTAGAAACATGTTCCTAAACTGTATTTTTGCTTTGAAATGGAAAAAAGTTATTTATTTATTTTTTCAAAAAGCAGTCCAAGTTTTGAAACAACAAAAAATACATATATAACCAATAACATGTTTTCTCTTTTCTGTTTTAGGCTCAGTTTGGGAAAGAATATAAATACAAATATGTACAATGCAAAACCTTGTATAGTTATTTTAAAATCTTGTATTTGCGCTGTAGAAATTTATATTTACACTTTTTCAAAATAGAGCCTTAAGATCCAATCTATTTTTAAATTGGGGTTTTCATATATTCTTGGGATTATAGCTGATAAGGGCAACTTTTGGGCCCTAATATCAATAAAATTAATACTTTTAATAAAATTTCAAAAATAGGTTAACTTTTTTAAAATAATATTAAATAAAGGCAAAAATACTGTTTATCTTCTTCCTCTTGCAGATCATTCATTCCGCCGCCGCCTCCAGCAACGCCACCGACAATGCCTCCGCCCACCTCCGCCTTTGCCTCCGGAGGTTCTTAGAGTGACGTTGCAAAAGCCCCCCAGTCAATGACAAGGTCCCAGTATGTGCTTCCCACTGCTGAAATGGCTGAAGTTGTCACTACCAAGATTTTCCAAATCTCTACCTTTTGTTGTTGTAAGTAGGGGTGGATTCGAGCCGAGCCGAGCTGAATAGTATGAGGCTCAAGCTCGAGCTCGACTCGAATAAAAAACTCATAAGCTCGAGCTCAATTTCAGAAAAAATGTTTTATAAAAAAATTATATATAAAAAATATTTTTTATTTGATATTTAAAATTAAGAATTATAATATTTGTATTATATATTATTTTCTATAATTTTATTATATATATATATATATGTATATATTCGAGCTCAGCTCATTTATTAATCGAGCTTGTGAATTGGACTCGAGCTCGGTTGAAACTGAGTCGAGCCGAGCTCGAGCAGCTCATGAATAGCTTGGCTCGTGGCCACCCCTAGCTGTAAGTTGTTCTCATGACACGACCACAATCGTTGACAAGTACTTGAGCGCATTGTATGCTTGCATTCAGTCTTTTTCTTTGTAAAAGTGTCAAGCACACTAATGAAATAGAAAGTGTTGTAAACGCTATTGACGTTGCATTTGTGTTCTCTCTTTTCATAATTTCCCCAACCATAGTAGCAGATGTACAGTTCCAGACTTCTAATTGCTTGGACTTGTCAAAACAAGCATAACAACATACGCACCACTCGTTAATTAACCAACTGGCCTGAAGATGTTGTTACAGTACTATTGTTTAAGATATCAGACCTGACTGGTTAGCTGGTCGACCAAGAAAAAATCCGGGAGGGTAACCTGTAAGAGAAAAGAAAATTATCAAACACATTCATGAATCATGATCATGAACCAAGCAATTCTTTAGTGTATACAAGTTTTCTTATTGAGTATATACCTTGTAGAGGGGAGCACATAGGCAATGGAATGCACACTGGAGTAGGAAGAAGGTGGGTGTAGACATTGTTGGAGGTGAGCGGAGGCGGTAGAGGTAGGCGGTAGTGGGTGGCGGTGCTGATGAATAATTTACAAGAGGAAGAAGATGAACATTGTTTTTGCCCTTATTTGATATTGTTTTTAAAAAGTTAACCTATTTTTGAAATTTTATTAAAAATATTAGTTTTATTGATATTAGGGCCTAAAAGTTGCCCTTATCAGCTATAATCCCTATATTCTTCCCCCTCATAATTTTTATTCAGTTATACCATTAGAACTTGTAACAATGACAAGTGGAGGATTCCATCAAAGTTTAAGAGAGTAGTGAATCATAAGTGGGGGTGTTGATAAATAAAACAAAAAAATCAATAAAAATTACTGAAGTTGAACAAACCATTAATTTTCCTATTATTAACATGAAAAAAACAATTCATATGGGAGAATACCCCCAATATGGTTTGACCCGAGGCTAGAACAAATGGATAAAAGGAATGCCATTGATGAGGAATTGGGATCCGTTCCTCACAGAGCGCCTCTCACACCGACCTCACAACCACATTCCACCATATATTGGAAACATCTTCTCATAAATAATAAATACAAGTACAGTTCAGAAAAGACATACTGTGAGGTCGATGTAAGGGGTGCCGTGTGAGAAACAGACTGGGACTCATTGAAGAGAGAGCTACAGGTGCATAGATGGTTAAGTACAGACTGGAAAAGACAAGTGGTTGGACTGTGAGTTCGGAATGGTGTAAGCCCTATTTTGTCCAAATTTGGTTCCGATATTTATCAAGCCTACTGAGTGGTCCGCCCCACTTGAGGAGCATGTGGCTCTTACACAATATGCTCCTTGATGAATATTTTTCCCTAATGATTTAGCTTGGAAGGAGTACAAATGCAGATATATAGAGTACAAAATCTTATGTTTTGCATTATTTTGTTTATATTTGCATTGTACATATTTGCATTTATACTCTTTCCAAACTCAGCCTAAAAAAAAGGTTTTATTTGTTTGGAGTGCAAATCTAAATCAGACACTTAATTTAGTTTTAGACCAATTTGTTTGTAATCATGATTTATTATACTCTTATTTAATCTAAAATTTGTATTTTCTTTTGTCTTATTTGCATTAATTGATCTTGCAAGTTTTACATTCCAAAAATTGATACAAAATTTGCACCACCTTTTATCTACTTAAATTTCTAGCTTCTACCATATTTCTAAACAAATAAAATCCTCCTACTACCTTTCATTCTCTTGCATATAGGGTGGGAACAACATTATTTTCATTTCCTATTTTAATTCTCAAAAACAAATAATACAAAGCCAAGTCTGAAGCCCAAGTAAATCAGAATTTTCACCTAGCTTATGCATTTACACAAATGCAAATGAAATTTGCACTTGAACCAAACTGAGCCTAGAATGCATGCATCCAGTTTAACACATTTGGGCCATACCATACGACCATTGGACTGAACAATCAGGGCCAACAACTTGCTAGGTCTGGCTTTTACCACAGATGAATTCTAGCGCCAAAAGCACTGTACACCCCAAAATGTCCACCAATAAAATGCATTTATTCCCAGTTTGACAAGGGGACCATCCAAAAACCAGAACCCTCTCTCTCTCTCTCTCTCTCCTCTTATGCCCATAATCATTAAATCTGTTTATCTGTCTTTACAAGGACCTCTCCTCTAGTGAATATAGACATTAAAACCTTAATTAAATGCCCCAGGTGAAATGCAGGAAGATTTTGCTAATCTGTTTGGTTTGGTTTTGCTTGTTATAGTCTGTCTTAATGAAACCTGAAACAGAATGGATTCACGAGTTACTAATTAATTAACAAAGAAACCATAGAACAACCTCACTCCAATGGTTTATTAACAACTAACAAGTGGAGAGTACAACTAGTTATTTTGCCCATTAAAAAAAAAAACAAATTGGAGTATAAAGAAAAACCAGTAGATGGTTATCAGCTTCATAAGCGTAGCCATGGGAAAAAATGGCATTTCAACAAATAAAAAAGAAAAATTAAACTTGGAGAAAATCTTGACCATGCAAGTACATGAAAACAACACACAACATACAATCAAAACAAGAGAAGACAAAATAAAGGAATTGAAAGAGAATGGGTCTAGCCCCGGTGCATGGAATTCGATCAGTACTCGACTATAAAATATCTCTCAACAATTCTCAAATTATTGGAGAATCGTTCCATCAATTAAGGTTCAGCCCTCATCCGATGGATATGGTTTAGATTGTCCATGTATCATCCCATCCATCCAGGTGGTTCCATGCATGGAGAAGATAGGGCCAATCGTTTGTTTACCATCTTTCTGGTATTCTGGATTTCTGTTTACCAAAATGGTTCATTCTTTATACGTTTTCCAGTGGCTTCTTCTCTATAAATTAATAGTACTACTCGTCTCCAGTATTCATTAATTAGTTTCTTCTCTTTCTCTCTCTCTCTCTCTCTTTCTCTGTGAAGAAAATTCAGGATGTCTTCCGCTGAGGAAATTTACAATGGTACAGTTGTAGCAGACAAGTACCGATCTCACATGCATGGGGAAGCAGAAAAGAACACCAAATGGAGACATGGTGGCCCTCCTATCTATAATCTGGTTAACCAAGTCTTCGAACAAGGTCGAACAAAGGTGGTGTAAGCGTATCCCTTATAACACCTCCATCGGTTGTTGTTTCTGCTGTTCTTGTCGTTGTTGTTGAGATCGTGTTAATGTTTGTCTCCATCTGTTTGTGCATTTTTCAAGAGCTCTGCTACAGTTTTTATATTCCCAATTTGTTTTGATGAGATCTTGTGGGGAGGAAAGACAAACCCATCAATATAATATTAATTTTTTTCCTTGTTATTAACGATCTTCTTGTTTTACACAGGAATGGCCGAAAGGATCATTAGAGGAAACGGTGCAGAATGCTGTCAAAACATGGGAGATGGAGCTCTCTCACAAGACACAGTTGCAGGACTTCAAAACCATCAACCCAGAGAAATTCAAGTTATTCGTCAATGGTGAGCCAACCCACTTCCATCTGTTTCCTTCTCCTCAAGTTTCATCAGTCGTCCAACAGACCTAATTAATTTTGGTTTTGAGGTTGACGTGCGGTAACTGCAGGGAGAGAAGGAATATCAGGGGAAGAAACTCTTAGACTTGGGAGCTACAACGCATTGTTGAAGACCTCTCTTCTTGAGAAGTTTCAGTACTACAAGGCCAACGAAGAGAGCTTCGAGTCGTCTCACGACGTCTTCCAAACGGCTTTTCCTCGTGGGTTTGCTTGGGAGGTGCTGAGCGTTTACTCTGGACCACCTGTGATAGCTTTCAAGTTCAGGCACTGGGGTTTCATGGAAGGTTCTTTCAAAGAACATGCTCCCACAGGGGAGAAGGTTGAATTGCTAGGTTTTAATCTCTGTTAAGTGGGCTTATATATTCAGTGAAATAATTGCATTGATGGGCTATCTTGTAAGTGGGTTAAATCAAGTGATTCATTTAGGCAAAGCCCGTAGACTTCAACAAAAGGGTATGGGGCTTAATGAGTGGATACCACATTTTGGCCCATATAGGCTTAATGGGATCCTATTAGGTCAAAATATAAAGGCTCCTAGGTTATGGTTCCCAATATGTTAAATCATCTAGCCGCCCTCTTGCTCTACCCCATTAGAGTCAAGAGCTGAGAGAAAACCTAATGAAGAAGGAAGATTTAACTAAGGAAAACCACAGTCGACCTACCATTGATTCATCACTCATTCCGCAAAAGTTTCTACTACTGCGATGGATACAGGTATGCACATTTAAACCTCCTTAATAACTGCTGCATGATATTCTTTGGGATGCAACATTCGACCTACCATTGATTCATCACTCATTCCGCAAAAGTTTCTACTACTGCGATGGATACAGGTATGCACATTTAAACCTCCTTAATAACTGCTGCATGATATTCTTTGGGATGCAACATGTCTTCTTGTTCTTCGTACATGAATGATATTGGTATGATTCTGCAAGACTAAGGATTGATTTGCTCCCCTTTATTTATTCTTACAAGTGGTATCAGAGTCATATATCATGTTCGGTTATTAGGATTATCGTTTTTCTTTTTTTTATCGATTTCTTTGTGGTTGCCTCTCGATCGATGGATACAGTCGTTCGGTTGTGTGTGCTTGTTGAACAGCCATGAAGCAAGGCTGTGTCGACCAAAAAAAAAAAAAAACAAGGACGCATTGATGATTCAATGCGGTTTTGGTCATTGATKATTCGGTTTTGACCTTGTCATGAAGATTTTGATTTCAGTCGACAAAAAAAAAAACAGGAGACGCATCGGTGTTGCGTCTTTGCTTGCGATGCCTCTCTGGAATCGGTGTTTCATGTTTGGAACCCAAAAAAAAAAAAATGACGCATCAGTGTTGCGATGCGCCTCTGGAACTCATAGAATGAATTCGCATTGATTCGATGCGTCTACAGAATCGACTCAAAAAAAATTTGGAATCGTGATTTGCATGCACGTAAGCAATTTGCATGTGTCAATTCTTCTCTCCTTTTGCATGGAAGTAACCGTGAACCCTTTTTTAACTTTGTGATGCATGCGATGAATACAGTTTTGGATGAATACTCTTTTTTTTTTCTTTTCAAATTAAATTGATTGATGTAGCATGTTACCAAAGTAGCCTCTGCAATGTAAAATTAATTTGATTTGAAATATAAAGATTTTGTGTGTTCATTGTCCATGTGGACATTGATCGGCCCAAAGGAAGGTTGATGTTTGGTCGGGTAGTGAACACACATGCGATGATGAATATTGATATTGTAAAGCTATTATCCATGTGAATAGTAGTCGGTCCAAAGAAAGGCTATTGTTTGACAGGATTTATTAGCAATGTTTGATTGTTGCATTGAGAGTGCCATTTATAATTGATGCTTCTGTGCAAACACTAAATGTCAAGTTGTGCTGGGTATCTTGCCTTTGTAATTTATATTATTGATTATATGTTGTTTTTGTTCTTTGTTCAGTTTTAGCAACTGCAAATAATGTTTCTGCTCAAATCAGTGCCATTCCCATGCTGAATGGTACAAACTTCAAGATCTGGAAAGAGAATGTGGAAATCGTTCTCGACTGCATGGATTTAGACCTTGCGTTAAGGACGGAGCGACCCATCCCGGCTGAGGACAATTCCAATGAGGCCAAAGTTGAGAAATGGGATTGCTCTAATCGCATGAGTCTGATGATTATGAAACGTTCCATACCGGAAGCGTTTCGGGGCTCTATTTCTGAGAGCAATAATGCTAAGGAATCCCTTGTGGCAATACAACAATATTTCGCCAAGAATGAGAAAGCGGARACTAGCAACCTTTTAGCTACTCTAATTTCTATGAGGTACAAGGGAAAAGGAAATATAAGGGAGTACATACTGGAAATGTCGAATCTTGCCAGTAAACTAAAGGCACTAAAGTTAGAGATAAATGATGATTTGCTCGTGCATTTAGTTCTCATTTCTCTTCCTACACAATTCAGTCAATTAAGGTGAGTTATAATACTCAAAAGGAGAAATGGACTCTTAATGAGCTCATTTTTCAATGTGTGCAAGAAGAAGAAATAATCCAGAGAGAAAATACGGAAAGTGCTCATTTAGCATTAACCTCTCAGAATAATAAAAAGAAGAGGACTAAGGATACTGCAAATGGAATACCCACGCAGAAAAAGGTGAAGAAGCAAGGTGATGGATTTACCTGTTTTTTCTACAAGAAAGGATGACACATGAAGAAAGAGTGTCCCAAATACGCCGCATGGCGCATAAAGAAGGGTATGTCTCTCTCTTTAGTTTGTTCTGAGGCTAATTTAGCTTCTGTACCTATAGACACTTGGTGGATAGATTCTGGCGCTACTTCTCACATAATTGTGTCTATGCAGGGTTGCATCTGGAGTCGACCGCCAACTGATGCTGAAAGATTCATCTATGTAGGCGATGGCAATAAAGTTCCTGTGGAAGTTGTAGGACATTTTAGATTGATTTTAAAAGTTGTTTGTTATTTGAATTTAGTTGAGACATTTGTAGCTTCGTCATTTAAACGGAACTTAATTTCTATTTCCTATTTAGACAAATCTGGTTACTTTTGTGGTTTTGGAAATAATAAAGTTAGTATTTCTCTAAATTCAAATATTATTGGTACCGGTATTTTAATTGATCGTCTTTATATGTTAGAAACTATTGCTTCCCACAATGCAGTCCTGCATGCAAGTACTTAAGGTGCAAAGCGTAAATTAACCGAGAATTCTGCTTCCTTATGGCATAAGCGCTTAGGCCACATCTCTAAACAGAGAATTCAGAGGCTTGTGTCAGACAGAATTCTTGGTTCCCTTGATTTAATGGACTTCCAAGTCTGTATTGAGTGTATTAAGGGAAAATTGACGAACACAAAGAAAATAGGTGCCAATAGATGTATGAAAGTCTTAGAACTGATACATACGGACATCTGTGGGCCATTCCCTACGCCTGTATGGAATGGCCAGCAATACTTCATCACGTTCATAGATGACTATTCGCGGTATGGGTACCTATACTTAATAAGTGAGAAGTCTCAATCCCTGGACGTTTTCAAGTCTTATAAAGTTGAAGTTGAACTTCAACTTGGTAAGAAAATTAAAGCCGTCAAATTTGATCGTGGCAGGGAATACTATGGCAGATATGATGGATCAGGAGAGCAACGTCCAGGACCCTTTGCTAACTTCCTAAAGGAATGTAGTATCGTCCCACAGTACACCATGCCGGGTACACCCAGCATGAATGGTGTTGCTGAAAGACGAAACAGGACACTTAAGGACATGGTGAGGAGCATGATTAGTCATTCTTCTTTACTTGAATCACTTTGGGGATAAGCATTAAAAACTGCAGTGTATATCCTTAACAGAGTACCCAGCAAAGCAGTAACTAAAACCCCGTATGAGTTGTGGATTGGGAAAAGACCCAGCATAAGGCACCTACACATTTGGGGATGTCCAGCTGAAGCGAGGCCTTATAGGCCCAACGAAAGGAAATTGGACTCTATGACAGTTAGTTGTTACTTTGTTGGATACGCGGAACGTTCTCGAAGGTTCAAGTTCTATGATCCCACTACCCGCTCATTCTTTGAGACGGGAAATGCGAGATTTCTTGAAGATGTTGAGTTTGGAGGGGAAGAATTAAGGAACGTCTCTTTTGACGAAACAGTTGTCTTGCAAGAAGAGAAATTCTCTTCCTGATATTATTATCGCCAGTGATCATACAACAATTCCTGACACTGTTCATGAAGCGATTCCGGTTCAAGACAACAATGAAGTTCCTTCCATAGAGCAAACTCAATAACCTCAAGAAGTGCCATTGAGGAGATCCAACAGACAAAGGAGAAGTGCGATTCCATATGACTATATCATGTTCCTCATAGAACAAGAAGATTCGGTAGGCTTAGCGGAAGATGATCCAATCACCATTCGCGAAGCCCTTCAAAGTTCTAATTCTCAACATTGGATCAATGCCATGCAAGAAGAGATGAAATCCATGAAAGACAATAACGTTTGGGATCTTGTCGAGTTGCCTAAAGGCTCGAAACCCATTGGTTGCAAATGGATATTTAAAACCAAAAGGGATTCAAAAGGCAATGCCGAAAGATATAAGGATCGTCTAGTCGCCAAAGGTTTCACTCAAAGGGATGGCATTGATTATAAAGAGACATTTTCTCCGGTTTCTTCGAAGGACTCCTTTAGGACAATAATGGCACTTGTAGCTCATTTTGATTTAGAGCTACATCAGATGGATGTAAAGACAGCGTTTCTCAATGGAGACATTGATGAAACGATTTATATGGTTCAGCTAGA
>NW_010729341.1:200261-230773 GCF_000365185.1 Nelumbo nucifera | reverse complement strand
TTTTTGTTTTAAGTACATAAATATATGATTAATGGGTTTGGGTGGGTTGGATTGGGTTAAAGCGGGTTTGGGTTGAACCCAACCCATTTAATTTTATATAACTGGGTCATTAACGAGTTAGCGGGTTAAATGGGTTGGGTTGAAACTCAACCCAAACCAAACCCAACCCAACCCGCCCAATTGCCACCATTAATTATAGGGAATGTTTAGTAAAATAAAAACTATAGGGTAGGTCTAAGTAAATCCATTAAACTATAGGGGGTGTTATAGTAAATGACCCTTTCTCTATTTTATTGCCTAGAGATTGAGGGATGAATTCTTTGTTTGGTGATAATACTTAATTGTTGAAAATGGTGGGTGGCTTAACTAAGGTAATGCTTGGATAAGTTTTAACAAAGTGTTTTTGTGTGAAAGTTTGATTAAACACACTTTTGAAAATATATTTTTTTGAGAGAAAAGAAAAAAATGCAACCAAAACCATAACTTCATTCTAGATTGTTTCAAACTATAGCTACGTGCTTTGGGCTAAATATGCTTTTTACAAAATGTAATAAGTTGCAAACATATGTGGTTTTACCCAAGGATTAAAATATTGGTATCGAGTATTATATTAGACAACATAGATACAGACACAGATACATTTTGATAATACATGGATATGGATGAAAAATGTGAAAACGCTTGAATGCGTTAGGGAAACACATACAAATTTTATAAATTTATTAATAATACTAAATTTAAAATCAAATAGCCACAAATAATGTATAAATACATAGAAAATATACATTTCAATGGTATATATGAAAAAATATATAACACTTAATATCTCAGGATGCATAAATATCATACAATTTTATAGATAATGCATCAGTCAAGAGTCTAAGACACATAAAATATGCACATATTATACTTTAATTATTATATCAATTATTTTCTATTTTACTATTTTTACTTTTTTACATTAACAAAAAAATTAACCAACTATTAAATTTTCAAATGTAAAGTAAAATATCAATTAATAATTTATAATTACAATTTAAAATATATCAATTTTGTTAAAATTTCTAAGATATATATAGTGCAAAATTTTAATTGCTAATATAATTATTACATTATTAATATTTTTGTTTCTATAGTTTTTCTAAATTGAAAATCATTTTTGGAATAAATGTTGATTAGTAGAGTTGATAGATTCTATTTAATATTATATATGTATTAATTTTAAGTACTAAAATAATTATTCTATTATTAATATTTTAGTTGCAAAAATTTCTTGAGATTAAAAATCTAAATTTGATAGATTATTTATTTCAATAGTTTACAAAATATCAATTTTAAATATTATTCTTTTTAATTTTTAGTTGAAATTGTTAAAGAAAAATATGGATTATTTGTTTGGATTACATGTAATATTTAGACATAATATTTAATAAAAGTTATTGTATTTCAATTATAAACACAAGAATTAAGTTGGTTCAATGGTTTAGGAGTTGATTTAAAGCACAAGCATGTGTTGTGTTAAAAACTCAAGTTTGAGTTGTTATAGCATCAAATTCAATTTTTAGTAAAAACCCATAGTGTATCGGTACATATCGCATTGTATCGGATTGATACACACATATATTGACCTGATACGCATGACTGGCAGGATATACCTCTAATCGTGGTGTATTGCATGTCAAGTAAGGTTGATATTGATACAATATGCCCGGTATCGAACATATTATATCACTTTTTAAACAATTTATCAATTGTGTTATAAACACGATAACTGCATATATGAAAAATTTGTGACACATGAAAAAATATATGCCATATTTGATTCACATAAATATATGACACATAGCAAAATATATGTCATGTGTCAAAATTTATGACACATGACTAAATATATGCTATGCAATGAATTTGTGACATATGGTAAACTATATACCATATGGCAAAATTTGTAATACAAAAAAATATATATCATGTATCAAAATTTATGATATATGTTGTGAAAAAATTTGTAACATGTAACAAAATACACATAATAAAATATATGATATATGACAAAAATATTCCATGTGGTATGTATGTCATGTGTTAAAATTTATGACACATGACTAAATATATGCCATGTGAAAGAATTTGTGACATGTGCCAAATTTATGATATAATATATATTGTGAAAAATTTTGTAACATTTAACAAAATACACATAGTAAAATATATGATATTAAGTGAAGTAAAAATTTGGTATTATAAATTTGAACAAATAACAAGTTTTGTTTGATAAACAATTAATAATTTGAGACATATATAATTGTTCCATATGATGATAAGATATTGTGCCAAACACTTATTTATGATTTTACTTTTAAAACTTTGTTTTGAAAATAATATTCATTAAGCCCAAATTACAAAAGTATATAGTATTTAAAAAGGATAACATGTTTCATTCTTTTATACTTTGAAAAATAAAAAAGGAAAATTTTATCAAAATGCAATTCAAGACCATGTTTGATCGTACTTTTTTAAAAATATTTTCATACTTTTAATAGTGCAAAAGTACAAAAATCACCATTTTTATATTTGATATAGATTTTACTTTTAAAAAGAACGAAATAAAAGTACAATAAATACAAATACGAAAAACATGAAACTAACTTTTGATACTTTGTGTTTTTGGCCTTTTGCATATTTTATACTTTTTAAAATACTAGTAAACATATACACATGACGGTTTCAAATAATGACGACGATAATAATATTTTAATAATTTTATTAGAATTCATGGAACAAAGAAAAGTTATCAAAGCATGATATACTAATGCACATGTAATCTTTCAACTCAAAGACCCAATTTCAAATGTTCTTATAGTTTTTTTTTTATATTTTCAAGATGTGGTTGAACCATAAAGTTGGATTTTTTAATTTGTCAATTGGACACAGTTTTTTAATATATTTTAACCTAAACCACTTTATTGCAAAAAAAATCATTGACTTGATTAACAACCAAATGATCTTATTGGTTGAACCACTAACCTATTTAACCAAGAAAATGAATTATGGTTAATATATTAATGCCTTTTTTATTTTTAGCCATTTTTATTTTTAGTAACAATAATTCTCATTTTTCAAACATATTTTTTGTTCAATATGATGAATATATAATATTAATGCATGTTCAAAACTTTTTATAAAATTTATAAAAAATTCTATATTTTTATTTTATATTATTTAATTATGACATAATAAAATTCATTTACTTACTATGAGAAAATGAAATTCTAATATATTGTTTGAATATTAGTTTTTAATGTTGTAGTCAAATCAATTTATTTGATTGATCAATCAACCACCTAATTCAAGATTGTAGGTATATTTACCACTAAACCACTGGCCTACTAGCATAGATAATTAAATCATTGAACCATTTGACATATTTAGTGGGGTTATGTGTTAGACATTAATAAACTCTCTTAATTTTCATTCCATTTCCATCATTAATGAAAATAACTCTCATTTATCACACTTTTTCTATATGATAAATATATAATATTATAGAATGTGCCCAAATTTATATACAATTTTTTATATTTTATAGAATTTTATGTATTTTATTATTTAATTATAACATCATGTGTTAATCCATTTGATATGGACAATTGAACCACTAACCCTCAATTTGGATGGAAAAAACTATTTTGCCTTTTTAATTGATTTTAAATGCTACTCTCCATTTTCATCATTAATAAAAGTAATTTTTATTTTCACATTTATTTTGGTTTAATATAATGAATATATATACAAAACTTACATTTTTCTTTGAGTTTTTATATATATTTTTAATATTTATTACTTACTCATGACATCATAGATGACCCATTTGACCTAGATATGAAAATGGTTTTCATTTTCAAACTCGTTTTAAATTTTGCATTTCATTTGTATTATTGATAAAATAATTAATTAATTATTGTTTATCATACTTATTTTTGTTTATATGATTAATATATATAATTATAGATGTGCCCAAAATTGTTTCATATTTTTTGTATTATTCTATTTTAAAAATTATACTTTTAATTATACATTACGGGTTAACCTATTTGACCTAAAAGGTTGAACCACTAACTCACCCCCTAGATAGGAAAATGGTTTCATTTCCCATTGGTTTTAAGTTGTGAATTCCATGTCCATTATTAATAAAATTGTCTATCTTATCATACTTATTTTTTAATATGAAAAATATATAATAATAGAAACATGACTTTTTAAAATTTCTTTATTTTTTATATTTTTAAGTTTGTATTATTTATTTATGACATCATGGAATTATTCATTTGACCCCAATGGTTGAGCTACTTATCCACCACATAGATGGAAAATATGATTTCATTTGTAGGTTTATTTTAAAAATATAAAATTTCATTCTATTAATAATTATTGTGTATGGATTTATTAGTGAAATTTAATGATGATAAACAAAAATATAATTGTTAGATTCCATGAGAGGAGTTCGGCTTTAGTCAGGGCAGTGTCTATTCGCGGACCTTTCGTGCAAAAAGAGGGCATGCTCCACTTCGTGTGAACAATTGAAGTGTGCAGGAGACGTTTAACGTCATTACAAACAAAAAAAATGGAACCCATTCGATTTTTCAAGTTTTCACTTCCCGTTTCTCTCCTTTCCTCTCATTCGCAAGTTTTCTTCTCTTCTCTCTCTCTCTCATCCCCTTCCAACCGGCAACAAACAATAACCATTACCGGTAATTAGGGGCAACCTCATGTATTGACTTTTTTGCAAGTCTTCTCCTTTACAAAAATAATAACCATCACTAACCGGTTTGGATGGCAACCATCATCACCGAATATTGGCAACCGACGACAATTAATTTCAAGTATGCACATCTTCCTTCCTTTTGTTTTCCATAAAACCAAAACTTGTTAATGTACAAAACAAATCATTTAGGGTTAGTTTTTTAATGTATAATGCTATAACATTTGTTTTGTCTTTGCTAATTTTTTAATGTATAAAATGGATTGGATCTATGCTATAGCTTTTGTTTATTAATGACTAATTGTCATCGGTCGTCGGTATCCAGTGTCACAGTCGCTGATGGCTGCTATTCAAACTGATTATGATTAGTTTTTTCTTGGAAGAGATACAAAGGGGAAAGGGGAAGAAAAACAAAAACTTGAAAATAATTAATACTTGAGATCTTCGGTCGTTGAAGGCTGCCATTCAAATTGATTAGGGTTAGTTTTTTCATGGAAGAGATGCAAAGGAGAAGACTTGAAAAAAAAGTCAATACCTAAGGTTAACCCCAATCAATTGTGATGGTTATTGTTTGCCTCTGTTTGAAAGCGGAGAGAGAGAGAGAGAGAAGAGAACCTATGAACGACAAGAGATGAGATGAGTGAGAAGTGAAAACTACTGGATAGATTCCATTTTTTTTGTTTGTAACGGTGTTAAACGTCTCCTTTTGCGTGAACGGGGAACAAGTAGACGTTGGTTATGGTTATTGTACATTGTGGCGACTATTAGATACATTAATATATTTATTAAACATTGTCTATTATAATATATCATAAAATTGATAATAGACAATTTGATTGGTTTTACCCAACCATCACACATAATAATTATTTCATATGTTTCAAATGTTTTGAAGTGTGATTTCAGTTTTTCATTTTTTTCATTTAAGAACCTCTATATAATCTAATAAGTTGTAGGACATTATGTTGTTTCATTTATCAAAATTTATAATAAGAAAATGTTTTATTACGCCCCCAATTAAGGTTAGTGTTTATTATCAAAATCTAAAATTTCGATAATAAACCTTTAAATCAATATATATCATAACTAAATGTAAAATCATATAATTCTAATAAATCAAATTCAATCGTGTTATAATTGAATTCATGAATTATGCTTTCAGCATGTCATTTAAGTGTCAATTTATGCATTTTTTTATATATTTGGTAATACACGCCACATTAATAACTCTATTTCTAAAATTGGTGGTTACAAGAATCGAATCCACATCTATACTAGAGCAGATTAGATAATATACCAACTGAGCCACCATTTATTTGGCATGTCAATTTGTGTTTTTTGGTGGGAGAATATCAATGACATTATTACAATTTTTAATATGAGTTTTTTCAACATTTTAATATATCATTCTATTAAATCTCTAAAAGTTTAACATCATTTTTAGAAAGAGATAAATAGTCAAACAAGAATTAAAGTGTAAAGGTGAAGCATAAGAACTCTTAACACAAAAATTGTATACTTATACTTACCTTATAAATGAAATATAAAATGTATTTTTAATAATTCTTGTATTTTTTTGTTAGTTTTCGTATGTAATTATATTTTTTGGTATACCCATGAAAACACTATAAATACTTTAATACAACAAAAAAATACATAGATAACATTAAATATAAGGTTTTAATTAATGGTTGTGCCTCTTAATAAAAATTATAAAAATAGATATATAAAACATACATTGATGATTGATGATGTCCGTTAACAATTCATATGATACACAATTTAAACATAATTAATAAATAGACACTAAAATCATAATAAAAACTATAAATATATCATTATTTGATAAATTATTTACTTATATATTTGAATTTAAGTGATGACAAAGTTAAATACCATAAGAACATTTTTTGTAGGCTCAAAATTATTTATATCTACATTATGTTGATATTTAGCTAAAAAATAATCTTTACCCTAATTAATTTTATAGGAATATGGCATCATATATATTTGTTTAATAAATACAAAATTTCTAAATCCACATAACACCTTACAAAAACAAAATTTTCTCAATTAAAATAGCAAATATTAATATTATATGATTAAAACATATTATTATATAATTTATCAAATTATACAATTACACTCTTATTTCTTATAAGGCAAAGATACATTTATTTTATTTGGTTATGGTGTAATAACAACATTTTATAAAGATATTAATAAATTCTCATCGATAGTAGGATTATGATCATATTAAAAGCTTGGATTTAAATAATATGTTAAATTCAAAAGAACAACATTGTTAATTAGAACTTTAAATATTTATTTAGTACAAAATATTAAAAATTAAAGTAAAAAGAAAAAGAAAAATAACGTACTTTATATAAATAATGAATGAGTTATGAATTTTATTTCTTTTTTGCTAGGAAATTTGTTTTCGATTGACTTTCAAACTTTGTTCATTCATTTATAATTATCATTGTTGTTTTTTTTTTTTTGCATCATTACATATTTGAAACTTTTTTCATAAAGTGTTCAGTCATTAAAGTATATTAAATAACTAATTTCCAAAAGTTATTGTTATTGATAATTTTCTCAAACTCTTTCCCCTTTAATGTTATTACTTGTGGTAACAATTTTTTCTCGTTTAAATCAATCATACATCTCAATGTTGTTTTATGAAAATGAAGAATTTCAAGTGCAATATAATGAATAGCAACCATTCATTAAATTGAGAACAATTGAGTGATTATAAATAAAATTAATAATTTTTTTTTCTTTTAATGACTATAAACACCCTAAAAAGTTTACCAATATCTTTCAACAATAAATCAATGTAATGAGCTACATATAGTGTCTAATATAAGTTGCTACTTTGTTTTAACATTTTTTCAGTTGCTTTATAAGCACCATCATTTTTAATTACAATTTGAACAATATTTTTTGCATCAAGTTCATCAACCTTGGTATTCATCAATTTAAACAAATTTTGTGCATTGTGTTGATTATTAGATGTATTAATATATTGAATTAATATATTTATTAAACTTTGTTTGTCTATTACAAATTACCATAGGATTGATAATAGACAATTTGTTTGGTCTTACCCAACCATCACACATAATAGTAATTCCATATGTTTCAAATGTTTTAAGAAATGTTTTGAAGAGAGATTTTAGTTTTTCAAATTTTTTTCATTTAAGAACCTCTATATAATCTAATAAGTTGTAGGTTATTATGTTATTTCATCTATTATTACTTTATAATAAAAAAATGTCTTGTCACGCCCCTAACCAAGGCTAGACTTTACTTGTTTATTATAAAAATTCAAAATATTGATAATAAACCTTTAAATCAATATATATCATAACTAAATGTAAAATCATATAACTCTAATGAATTTGATTTATTAGGGAAACTCTCGTCTGCAAAAATACAATAAATTTGAAATTCAATTAATAAAGTCATCTACACGGTTTTAATGTAAAAAAAAAATATCTATATTAGCGCTCTCTCTCAAACAGTCTTATGCAATAAGTAATCTTGTTCAACATATGAAAAGGGAGAGAGTTAAGAATAATGAATACAACCATCAATAAGTAACATTTTATGTCCCTAGTTGGACCAAGTTAGAGGTGTAAATCGGGTCGTGCCGCTCGTAGCCCGGCACGGCCCAACACAAACTTGGACCAGCTCGACATAACTCGGCACGATGGTCCGCGGGCTGTGCCAGGCTCGACACAATCATGTGGGTAGTGCTAGGCCCTGGGGTTTTAGGTTCACGGGCCGACATGACATGACACGATGGATATATATATATATATATATATATATATATATATATATATAAGGTCGTGTCGCCCGCACCCGGCCCAACACGACCAATATTATATATATAATATTATATAAATTATAATTATATAATAATATATAGTATATAATATATTAATAAGAAAAATAATTTTTAAATTTTATTATACTAATTTATTTAATTATTGTATACAAAATTAAATTTTAAATTTTTTGTCGATTTTTTTAAAATAAATATCTTTGGCCTGATGCACGGCTCGACTTGGCCCTCGTGGGCCATGGGCCGTGCTGGGCCAACCCCCAAAATTTTCACCAGGGAGGGCAGCATGGCTCGTAGGCCAATACGACACGGCTTGCAATTTGAGTGGACCACCCACGGGTCGTGCCGTGCTGGCCCGGCATGGCCTACTTTACACTTCTAAACCAAGCATACGAAGGAATAATAAAAATACTAATAACAATAATAATTCATAAAATCCAGTTAAACCAAGCATACGGAAGAATAATAAAAATATTATAAATTTAAACATTACTCCCAACCAAAGAAATCACCAAACGACCCCTTTCTAGCAGCCTAAAATCGGTAGGTTGCTAAAATTTCCTCGAATTCCCATATCTAACATATTTAGGATATCGATTTTAAAAATTCACAACTCTTAGTACAAAAGTCCAAAAGATGAGTTCTAAGTACCATTTCGAAGATCTCATTGATAACTATAATTTAGAACAAAAAACTAGTTAAAGATGTCTCCATAATTTTAGTTTTTGATGGTCTAAAGTTGGTTGATGTACATTTGTGTTTGAATCTAAAATTTAACCTAACTTTTCTTCCATAAATTAAAAAAACACAAGGTTATATTCATTGGGATCCTAGCGTCATGAGGTATCTATTATAATCAATGTTTAGAAAATCGAAGAAGGGAGAAGCTCATGGGTCAATGGTTCGACTGGGGTCCTATTATGGGTCATATAAATACTATATATAATATATTTTATAACTTTTAATGTACTTAAATATAGTGGATGGATCATGGATGGTAAGCTTTTTAATTTTTAAAACAAATGACTAGGATTGAAGCCTTTTAACTTATATTTTCTTTAAAATGCGTGTACAATAATGTAATATGTATAATAAATAATCATTAATTAGCATAAGTAAAGAGGTGGGTTCAAATCTTATTAACAACATTTTAAAATTTCACTTATATATGGACTCGGGCAGTTTCATAAAATTGAGGCCGGTTCACTAGCTTTTTTTGTTCAACCGATCGGTCAACCAATTTTCAACGGGCTTTGAGCAAGTTTGGTTATTGGGTATGATTGAACCGGTTAGGGCCCCGGGTTACGGTTCAACCGGCCGGTCTAATCTAATTTTCTAAACACTGATTATAACTATTTTCCCTCATTAGAGTGGCTGGAAAACAATCATTCGACAAAAATCTTAATTTTAAATTAAACGAAAACTCAAGGAAGAAAAAAAACTTACCTAAAGAGCGATTTATACCAAAGAATCACTAAGATAAATATCCACCTTGATTCTCCAAAGATAGATTGTCTTTGCCTTTTCTTAAATTTGAAAAAAAAAAAGAAAAGAGAAAAGAGTTTCTTGCATTAGCTAAAAAATGTTTTCTTTTCTGTTCTTAACATATTTTTCCTTTTTTGCTAAGTGGTTTTCCCAAAAATAAATTTCAAATAGCTCCCCCTTACAAACACATGACCCACTCTCCCATTAATATCATTAGTGGGCCTTTTCTTTTTTTTTTATGAATTGACTTTTTATTTTCTTTAAGGGGGTATTGCATCTGCATTTATAGGAATCTATTTGTATAGAAAAAATTTGCAATAGCCACTAACACTATGCCCAAATCCCTTGTTATAACACTAGATTTTTTTATCAATATCGTTATCTTTATACAAATACTTGTCTGTCTCTGCTATATTAGGAGTGCTTCTCTCTAAAAAGTTTTGGAATATAGAAGGCTTTAATCTGTTAAATGCTTCTTTAAAACTTTGCATTTAGAATGAACTGCTTTTATTCTTAGATAAATGTGGTTATGATGAAGATGGATCATTCTTGATGATGTGATAAATTGGGGTGTAATGCTATATTATGTAATCTTTCCATTAATTCTTACTCCCATTGAGAGGCTCGTGATGTATGTACTCTCATATTAAATTAATGTTTTTTTTTTGTTTTAGATCATCATTGTCATCATCTATATTACCATACTAGGACATTTCTTTTTTTCTTCATCCTCTTTCTCATCGTTATCATCCCTTTTAGGCATCAATATTCTTCTTATCATTTTTTCTCCACTTTTGTTTCTTTAACATCTCTTGTTTTTTTATATGTTTTTTCATTGCCTTAAAAAAATTTCATTAGACACTTTGGGCAATAATAACATTTGAATATCCTTTAACCAAATGATGTTTTTTATAGATTACACCACCACCCTTCATAATTTGCCCACAAAAAAATTATATTTTATATGAAATCTATTTCCAACTACTTTACTACCATATCTCCATCTAATATGTTCTTCTTCTTCCCATTTAGGTGCTATGTTAGAGAACTAGAAAATAAAATTCCAAATATTCAAGAGACCAAGACTTCCATGTAATTCAATTAACTACCATAGTTTATAAGTCAACTCTAAAAATAAATTAGAAAACACTTTATAATGAGTTTGCATTTGGGCAACCAAAGTTACCGCAACTTATGACGATCGCCAATAAAATATTGCCACATTAATATATATGTTAATAAAATTCATACTTCACTACTAATCTCAACGTTAATGGTTCAGATGTAAACAAAAAAATTAATTTTCATTTAGATTGGATTTATTTGGGTTACAAAAGTCACGATCCAACAACTATACTATTCAGCTAATCCGAATTACAAGACACCATCTACATGTCTCCTTGCAACCTTAGTGGGACAACTGGTGATGATTCTAGCACTAGAATCCATTTCCCTCCCTTGGCATTATTAACCATTAGCACTGAAGCCTTAGTTGCTATATATACCACAAATGGACATGTTTCACATAGATCTCCATTGTCATCATAGACGATGATGGAAAATTAATCAAGATTTCCATATACACATTCTCAACTCTATTTCCATAGAAATATAGAGTTAAGATTTTGCAAGTTGTAAACTTGCATTAATCTAATAGAAACAAAACACCTTTTAAGGGCATGCTATTGTTGGAGCAAATAAGATTATGTTCTGATTTCAAAACCACAACTTGCCTTTTGCACTTGTTTAGTATTGAGAAACAAAAACCCCAATCTTAACAAAAAAAAACAATTCCACCATCTTCAATCACTATTTGACATATTCTAAAGCAAAACAAAACTCTTTTTATCTAAGTCTATGTTTCCCGATTTGTTAAGAGTATATTAAATTTCTTTGAAATCTTGATGCATTTTCTCGAAGTTGCAGGCTCTTAATTTGGAGTTAAAATAAGACAATCCAGAATTCGACTATAGAACCATAGAATTAGGGCTTCTAAAGTTGGGGATATAGGGTTTTCATACGGGAATCCTTTGATGTTGAAAGCAAAGGAGTCCAAACTAGTTGGAGCTTGGAGGATCTCCTCTCTGTGGACTGGAGTGAAGAGTGGCCGAGCCATTGTTCATCATCTATCAATATTGTGGCCGTCGGACTGGAGTGAAGTGAATGGAGTAGGGTTGGAGACTAGAGTCACATATTTATCTCTTATGTTAGGATATTAGGAGAGAGGAGTGAACGAGGGGGGGTAAGGTTATAACTTATATGTTAGATGGAACCCAAAATAATATTGTTTTAACTTTTTTAACAAATCTGGTCCATTAAATGAGTGTTACTGTTAACTTTGAATTATAGAAATTTGGATTGGATTAGTGTTTTCATATTCATTGGTTGTCACCTTAAGACCTAGGAGTCTATTCCCTATGTAAGTACCTGAGATGCTCGAGAGCTTGACAATTTCATGTGGTAAATGGAATAATATTTCATAGTTGATAATATTGATAATGACTAGCTACAAGTTTGAAATCATGTGGGATGATTTCAAGTGAGAGCTAAAGTGGTAATTCTACCTAGAAAGTGTTGAATACATTGCCCAAAGAAAACTAAAGGGGACTTAAACATGATGACTCACTCTATGATTATGTTAAAGAATTCTCAATCCTAACACTAGAGATCATGGACATGCCTGATAAGGATTTGGTATTCAACTTCATGAGATGTAAAGACATAGAACATGGCACATGCATCATCAACATGTGGGATGATTTCAAGTGAGAGCTAAAGTGGTAATTCTACATAGAAAGTGTTGAATACATTGCCCAAAGAAAACTAAAGGGGACTTAAACATGAGGATTCATTAAAGAATTCTCAATCCTAACACTAGAGATCATGGACATGTCCGATAAGGATTTGGTATTCAACTTCACGTATGCACTGCAATCATGGTAGAATAATTCACAAAATTGAAATTATTTGAGGACGAAATCCACAAGCCACTTAGCTCATGTGCCTCAAACTTGAGTGAGGTAAAGAAGTAGCTACACACCCCTCCAGAGAACAGACAAGCAAAACACTATGCAGTGAAAAAGCCATAGGGAAATCAAAGCCATCAACATAAGTATAAACAGAAACCCACTAGTATTCCACGTTCTTTCTTCATTTATGGGGATAAGTACTGGGCTTGGGATTATCATATAAAGAATAAAATAAATGTTCTCGTTGCCAAGCTTAACAATGATGAGCAAAGTGATAAGGAAAAGTTAGTGCAAGTGCTAAGGACATGCTACAATTGTTCAATATAATGATGAAAAATATGCTACTCATAAATAACCCAACAAAGCCTATATGGGGCTAAAGTATGTAAGCATCACCCTCGGTGTAAAGTTGGTTAGGCCCTAGTTGATATTGGGGCATTGCATAACTTCATTTTAGTCACTGAGGCAAGGTGACTCAACTTACCCATTGCTAAGGGAACATGGTAGATCAGGGTCGTGAACTCTAGTGCTAAGGCTATTGAAGGCATAACCAATGGGGTTAGTCCTGAAATTGGGCCTTATATTGGAAAGATTAATCTATTTGTTGTATCCCTATATGATTTCCAAGTTGTCTTGGGTATGAATTTTTTAACATGGGTGGAAGAAGCTTTCATGCCTTACATTCACTCACTATGCATTTTGGATAGGCATTCCCCCTTTATGATATTCATTATGACATCCACTAATGTTTATGGGAAGCAAGTATCAACATTGCAACTCTACCAAAGTGAAGCCAAGTTTGAAGACTACAACAAGATGCAACAAAGAAGACTTTCCACTCATAGTGCTTCAACCACAAGTTCAAGGCTTGCCCAAGATGTAATCATGAAGACCACCCTGTAGGAGTGACAACAACATCCAAGAGTGATTAAGATGTCATCTACAAGAAACATTACCGTCACATCAACAATGGAAGCCTTGCCCATCTTCAACCAAAGGGCCTAAGAGAAGACCTAAGGTCATCTCCCACAACAACCTAACCTATCATATACCATGCTAATTGAAAAGAGAGTGCCATTTGCTCTAATTAGGGATGGCACTTGGCACCCCTACATGGCCTTGACTCAACACTCATAGTGGACTTATGAGGAGTCACCCTTAGGGACCATTAGGAAGGAACTTAAGCCCTCAAAATCCAAGATGGCCTTTTGATTTAAAAACTACCCTAACTAGCACCCTAGACCATACATATCCTACCTTGAAGTTGCTAGCAAAGGACTTGACCCAAACTATAGCCATAGGACCCTAGCATATTAAGAACTTTCAAACCAACCATGTGTCGGCCCATGCCTTAGAAAAAAGCATGTTCATGGAGCTGCTAAAGGATCTTCCTCCCTTGCCAATCGAATTCATTGACTATGCCTTCATCATGCCATTCAAGTGTCAACTTATGTGTCTTAGGTGGGGCATTATGCACATTTTATATGTCGGAGAATTGTTATGGTATTGGATAGGTATGAAGCCTTCATGCCTCACATTTTGTCTTGAGTGAATGTGAGGCATGAAGGTATTCCCCCTTCATCATGCATGTATTTACCTTGTTAATGCAATATAAAGTGATTCTTTACTAATTTGAGTGCCTTCTTTGTTGCCTTTGTGTGTGTTGTTACTTCTTTTGTAAACTTACTCGGTTATTTTGAGTGCCATAAATTGGGCTTGATCTCGGGCACGGGGCGGGCTTGAGTTGACCATAAACCTGACCCAACCTGTCGGACTTGCACCCCTATTATAACATATGTATAGATATTTTGTTTTTGCATACATATTTACATACATACATAAATATATGTATATATATTTGCATAAATACATTTATATATGTATAATTTTAGAGTGGGTTCATTGACCAACCCAAGCCTAGCCCGGGCCTGAGCCCAACCCGAGTGCATTAAATTACAGGGTGGGTTGTGCTTGGGTTGGGAAAATCGGGCTTGGGCCTTAACCCCAAATTTTAGGGCTGGGCCTAGGTTGACCATAAACCTGGCCCAACCCGCCCGTTTGCACCCTGACAATAAAAAGTCAACCAAGACAAAACTAGGTCAAGGTAATTATATGCAAAGAGTATCTTCATGTTTATAACATTAAACATAATCAGAGAAACCTATATGTAAAGGCAAAGGGATAGTGGGCAACCTTGATAAAGTCTGCAAATAGGTTTGAGTGATTTGGAAGTTGCTTGTAAGTATAATGATTGAATTATGAATAAAAACATAATTCAATAGGTTTTCAAACACTTTGGAAAGAAATACATATCTAACCCAAGTTCGACCCAAGTTTTAGTGTGGGTTGGGCTTGAGCTTTTGGGCTACGGGTTGGTCTTGGGCTAGAAAGCTTGGGATGGTGTGTTGGATAGCTCAAATTCAACCTGAGCCCAATCCAATATATATATATATATATATATATATATATATATTAAAACAAAGCGGTCAAGAAATTTTCTCCTTTTTTTGAATTTTTTGTTTTTTATTTCATGTCATTTTTTAAACAACCAATGAGATGCACTTTCATAATAACCTAAATAATCTCTTCTCCTAAAATTTATCCTAAACTACCTCCCCCACTTTCTCCAGAATTATCTCTAGTTCCTATTTATCTCCACAATTATCTCTAATTTAGTAGAGAGTTTCTCTCCTAAATTATTTCTAATTCCTATTTATCCTCTCCCCTACTTTTTATCTATATCTATCTAAAGAAAATTTGGATTAAAAAAATTAAAGAATTATTTAAATATTCTAACAAAATTATATAATAACTTTAAAATATTTATTAAAAACACAAAAAATAATTTTATATTTTTACAAAATATATCACGAAATTATGTACTAACAATTTAAATTATATTTTTTCCGAATTATCAATTTAAATGCTTTTCAAATATTTAATAATATGTAATAGCTTTAAATAAATAAAATTCAAATAACAAAAAAAATTAAATATTTTATAGATTATTTAAATATTTAAATAACTAAATATTTATCATAACTATATTTTAAATAGTTAAAATAATGAAATGATCTAATAAATAATTTTATATTTTTACAAAATATATCACGAAATTATGTACTAACAATTTAAATTATGTTTTTCTAGATACTCGATTTAAATGTTTTTCAAACATTTAATAATATGTAATAGCTTTAAATAAATAAAATTCAAATAACAAATAATTTTAAATATTTTATAGATTATTTAAATATTTAAAAAACTAGATATTTATCATAACTAGTTCTTAAATAGTTAAAATAACTAAATTATGTAATAAATTTAAAAAAAATTCTTTAAAGCAGAAAATAATTATAACATAATATTGAAATTAATAATAATTTAATATATTACAAAATTAATAACGAAATTATGTAATAATAGTATAAATTATGATTTTATGGATAATTAAATTCCATGAACAACTAATATTTTACATATTATTTAAGTATTTAAATAACTAGGTATTTTAAATAACAAAATTTTTAACATAAATAGATTTTAAATAGTTAAAATAAAGAAATTATGTAATGAATTTAAAAAGTAAAAAAATAAGTATAACATAAGATTGAAATTAGTAATAATTTAATATTTTTATATAATATTGTAAATAACTAATTTCACTTATATCAAGTAATAATTCGAGAAAATAACTTTCAAAAGATTAATATTTTTTAATAATGATTTTAATCTCTTAATCTGTATTTATTATATAATTATATATTCTAAAATTAATATTTATTCTATTTCAGTAATTATTTATTGTTTTTATGATAAATTTATTTTCAATGATTATGTATAAATTTATTTTGTTTTTCAATAATTATTGGAGATTAAACTACTTTTAGTGAAGTTTTTAAATTTAATTTAGTGTACTTATTGTATTTATCGTATTTTTTTTATAACTTATTGATTAATATTTATTAGAGATTAAACTGTTATTTGATATTATACTATTTATTGACTAATTTAATATATTTTTAGTATGTATTGTATTTTTGTAATTATTGTATTTTTTTCATTATCTATATATTTTCAATAATTGTGTATTTTGCTATAAATTTTCAATAGTTATTGGAAATTAAACTATTGTTATTTATCAGAGATGAGACTATTAATTTAGCTGAAATTACGAGTGTTCATGAGTTGGTTCGATTTGGTCGTGGGCTATTTGGCCAACCAAATTGATCTGGTTAGGTTGGCGAGTTGGTTAGCTAAAACCAATTGACCTTTTGTAAAAACTGATCCACTCAAGTTGTATCGGTTTGGGTTGATTTTTTGGTTTGGTCAGTCGGTTCAAAAGATTTAAACTTAAAAATTAAATTAAATTTTAAAAATTACAGTGCAATTATTAAAAAATAATTTTAAAAATTAGATTTATGATATAAAAAATTTTAGACTAAGAAATATGGGAAATTTTCCACTTTCTATATTAAAAATTATATTTAAAATATAAAATATTAATATATATCCATGGTTAGCTCATTTGATTTTGGTTAGTTTACAAATGGCCAAAGTGAAACAAATCCAACTCGGTCGAATTGGGAAATTTTTGAACCAAAGCCGACCTAAAATACTAGAAATCGACCAACTCGGGTCGAGTTGATCGGGTTGGTTAGTTTCATCAATTTGATGAATAAACCTAATTGAAATTAATTATTGTTATTTTTGTATTATAAAAAATTATTAAAAGTAGTATATAAAATATGAATAATTATTAATTATTTAAAAAGTTGCTAAAATAAAACAATTGTTTACTCTCATGTGATTCTATTGGTGTCCTTTATTAGAACACATCTTATAGTTTTACATATTTACTTAAACCTACCTTATAGTTTTCATTTTACTAAAACATCTCATACATTTTGCAACTTATTTATTTAATCAACATTTCATTAAGGAGCGTTTGTTTTGCCATTAGGCCTGTGATTTTTTATTCCAAAAATACCCTTAACGCTTTTTTATTTTTGTACAGAAAACAAAATTAACCAAATATAGCCAATAGAATAGTTGACCGTGCCTTATAAAGGGCAAAATTGGTATTTTTATTGTTTTCTTTTGATTAAATTTATTTAAATGAACATTAGGGTCAACACTATCATTTTCCATTGTCATCTAATGGAAGATTGATTAAATCCATTGCAAATTATAAGTGGTGTTTTAGTAAAATTTTAACTATAGGGTAGATTTTAATAAATCCATGGAACTATAAGGGGTATTTTAGTAAATGACCATTTTTTATTATTTAGCTTTCGCTTAATAAATCCCATGCATCGCATGGGTCCCCGCTAGTATTTATATAAAAACTAGAAAATCACCTTGGAAGGGTACTATTATGATATTTTTATTCATGTATTTCGACAAATTTTGTTTGATACGGATAAATTTAGGTTATAATTTTATGGGCAAATTTATTAAAGTATCCTTACGGTTTAAGAAATTAACTAACTCTACCCTTACTATTTACATATTGTCTTAAAGTATCCTTAAGATTTTTGACAATTGCCTACAACTTTCAACTTTCTCACTCTCTATTCACATATAACACCAAGTGACTGATATATTTTTAGAAATTTCTAAAATACCCTTTAATGGTTTTGGTGTCCTATTATAAATGACAAAAACCCACGAGGCCAATGACCGAAGGAGAACCTGTTGTTGTTGTGGCAATGGCGCAGGCAGGGGAAAGCATGAAGGAAAACCTTAAACTATGATTTGTGTTATCTTACAAAAAACAAAAAACTAGTAGCTCAAATGTTACCTTAGATTGAGCTAGAGTTTGCGTCTCTGTATCTTAAATTCCGAGTTCAACAAGAATGAGGTGTAGAGAGAGGGAGAAACGCCAATGATGGCATTGGCTTCTGGGTTCGGGTGGCTCGACGGTGACGGAAGGATACCTGAAGACCGGAGAGGTGATTGGTGAAGGAATAAGGTTTGAGATGAGGAACGAACCGCCCGAGTTGCACCCCTCCCAACTTGAAGCACAACTGAACTGATATACCAAATAACGGTAAATCGAAGGTAGGGCTATAGAACAAGAATGCAAATGACAATGAAATGTATGATGCTGCAAATGTAATTCCGTTGTAGTCTCGGCTCTCACCCGAGAGACCCGGGTTCGAGTCCCAGCAACGGAACATTTTTTCGTCGAACATAGTTACACCAAATCTTTTTCTCTTTTGCCTCCTACGTCCCACCCTAAAATACCAATTTTCCCAATAATCTTATATTTTAATTTAAGGGTATTATAGTCAATTGACAAAATAAAAAACGAATACAAAACCCTAGCACGGCTTTCATCCTTTTAGGGTTTCTTTCATCTCTCCCGCTTCTATCAGAAGAGCATCAAACCTCGCGGTTGCCACCGTAAGCTCGCCAGCGGAGAGCCATGGTGATTCTCTCTATCTCTGCTTAACAGTCAATTTTGAAAAAGGTGTCTTTTATTCTTTCTAACTAAGCTTTTCTACAATCAAATCAGGCTTCGGAGAAGAAGCTTTCGAACCCAATGAGGGAGATCAAAGTTCAGAAACTCGTCCTCAACATTTCCGTCGGAGAAAGTGGAGACCGTCTCACCAGGGCCGCGAAGGTTTTTCTTACATATCCGAAAACGCCAATCTACTTCACATCCGATATTCTTCACTGGTTCATTTTATTTTGTTTTTAGTTTTGACTTGGTTCCTATTATAGGTGTTGGAGCAGCTGAGTGGACAGACCCCGGTGTTCTCAAAGGGTGAGTTCGAATTTATCTTCATCGGATAACTTCATTTTCTCATGTGTAAGTTCTTATCTTTGGATATTATGTGCGGTTGTTCAACAGCTAGGTACACTGTTCGATCTTTTGGGATCAGGCGTAATGAGAAGATTGCATGCTATGTCACCGTTAGGGGTGAGAAGGCAATGCAGCTTCTGGAGAGTGGATTGAAGGTGAAGGAATACGAACTGTTGAGGAGGAACTTTAGCGATACTGGATGTTTCGGATTCGGAATTCAGGAACATATCGATTTGGGAATCAAGTAAGCCATAGTTCCTCTCATTGTCCATAAATATCTGATTTTTCTAAATCTAGTTGTTATCAACGATTTCCTTCATTGTTCAAATCTAATTTGTACGTTCTGTTTGCCTTGGGTATAATTTTTTTTTTTTTTTTCTGTCAATGGTTAATCATATACGAATCTGTAGATTATAGATTGTACCTTGCTTCTTGCTTCAAGTATAAATTGCTTTTGGAAATAATATTGTACTCTTAATCTGCTGTATGATCGTTTATTAGTGTGACTAATGAACTGAGGTGGTTAACATATGCACTTAGCAGTACTTATTTCAATTATCCTCTGTTACTGGTTTGGATATGTTTAAAATGTGTTATTGATCAAGAGGAATAGTTAGGATGGTCTATACTTGAAAATGGTTTGAGAAGGCTCTTTTTCCCGATTCCTTGACATTGCAGGTTGCTAATTCTTTTAAATTTATTTCAAGAGCTAATTTGATGATTAAGTACGGAGAATTCTATAGCTACAATAGTTACTGATCAAAAAAAAAATCTATAGCTACAATAGAAGTTGCTTTGATATGATATATTCTCAGGAAAGTCACGGGTAGTTATAGACGTTGCTTTGTATTGAACTACTGTGCCTTTAATTTAACAATGGACATGGGATTAAACTGAAGTTACAGAACAGAATTCTTCTGGCCGGCCCCATATAGTTGGTATAAGGCTTGGATGATGATGATGGTGTATTTAACTACCATATATATCTTTTATTACATTGGAATAAAGCATGGATCTTCAAGTCATCAACCTTTGTGTTCTGTGTATATGTTTGCTTACATTGGAAACTGATTTATACCATATGATTCTTCCATTTTGAGTCGGCCAAGTTCGTTCTCATGGTTTGAGGCACTCTCACCTGTTTTCCTCTTGTAGAAAGAAAAACTCCTATTAATTCTAGGACATGGAAAGGCAATGTTTAGTTTGAAGGAAAAGGTAGGGAAAGGAAGGGAAAGCCAGGGAATGCCAGGGAATTTGTATGTAAAGGTTTCCCCACCTTTCCCTTCCTTTCCCTACTTTTTCCTTCAAACCAAATAGCCTAAGGGTTTTCTATTGCTCTTGAAACAACAACATACACAGTTTAGAGGGTCTCCTTATTTTCAAATCGTTGCTATATTGGTTTCTGTTTCCCATAAGGGTTTTGAAGGTTAACATCCTGCAATGGATTCTATCAAGGTTTAAAATTATTGTATAGGCAGATCATTGATATTCCAAATATCAACGTTTTGGGATTTTGACCTATTGCTAGGCAGGCCTAAGACCTACCCCTCTGCCCTATTTTTGAAAAAACTAAAAAAAGTAGGATGAGTGTGGTACAAAGTACTGGTACACCCCTTCTGCCATATTGGGATGTATCAATTCTTTGAACCTTGGGTTTTAGTAAGTAGTAATTACCATTGTTGCATGGGCTCTCCTAATTGTCTGTATTGGATGGTTCGAGTTTTGACACCCCACAGATTCTTTTGGGTACATCTATGCAACATTTCCCTTTTTATCTTCTGATTTATTTGACATAAATGAATAACTAATGTACAAGGTGAATGGCATTTTTCATATTTGAACATTACTTAGTAATAATGGCAACATTTTAGGCCCTCCTTTTGCATGTATGCAATTTTGGAATTCAAAAAATATAAACTATTTTAATAGTACACATGTTGGATTATAACCCGTTTGTTTTCTGTGTACATGCAAACTGGCCGTTATTCATTGTTATATTATTTTTTTACTTGCCAGGTTTTTTTTTTTTTTATCCAGATTGATTTGCTCATTGGGATAACGAATATCTTTGCTAATTTCTTTTTTTGGGTGTTCCCTCTAGCTTATTCTTTGATTAGATATAGCCAATTTTTTTCTTTAAGTTGGAGACCAAGAAGGAACTTTTATTGGGATAGATTAATGGTAATGTCCTGATTGCTAATGCTAACTATCTTGAATTGTGTCTAATTCATGTAGTTCTTTGTAAGTTCCAACACAGGCACGATATTTTTTCTGCCATGCTAGGGAATTTAGTTCTATTCATGTGATTTTGGATTTTCAATCTTTCTGTAGGACACTCCTGTCTAAATAGAGACTATGTAGTGATAGAAGTGGCATAGTTTGTACTAGTATTTTTTAATGATTAAATTTGGAAAATTTAGCATACTATTTTAATTTTTGATTTTTATCAAATTCCATTGTAGAGTCGTTATAAATAAGGTTGATGAAGTTTTAGTAACTTCTTTGTAGACTTATAGTTGTGTCCTTTCGCAAACATGACCACCATCTGTATAGATTTTAACTCATCCCTGTTATATGCATGTTTATATCCATATACATGTTTGTGTGAATTGCACGCATGTTCACTCATGCACTGAAATCCTTTTTCTTGCACCCAAGGAGATGAGATGTATTGAGTACGTTCTTCTGTTCTAGGTATGATCCTTCTACAGGCATTTATGGTATGGACTTCTATGTTGTTCTGGAGCGTCCGGGCTATCGTGTTGCTCGCCGTCGTAGGTGCAAATCTCGTGTTGGGATCCAACACAGGGTCACCAAGGAAGATGCGATGAAGTGGTTCCAAGTGAAATATGAAGGTGTAATCCTCAACAAGTCTCAGACTATTGCAGCTTCGTAGAGATCCTACTCATATATATCAAATTTTTAAGTTTTGGCAACTTAGTAGACCGTGAATTTCCCTTTCATTTTTTTTTGTAAGAGAATTTTGAAAAACGGGATGCTATTGGTAGTTTGTGTTAATTGTTTTAACTTTTAGTTTCGTCTGTCTATTGGAATGCATTTGATTATTAGCTATCATTGCGAATACAATATCCAATTTGTGTTCCTACGCCATTTTCTCATTTTGTTACCATATCCTGTCTGCAACGTTTTTCATCTTTTTTGCTAGTCCAGTTGCCTTTTAGTCGTTCCACTTAAATGTAATGCCATGGGAAAAGAAGATGGTTTTGACTTTGGAGGTATTTCAGTATCAGTGGATGTTTAAAGCCTTTGACTTTTTGGTTTATCCTTGAAACTAAATCATTTTAATTGCTTCTGTGAATCTCTTCATCATTGACAAACCAAATCAGTTAGCTGCTTAGAAAGAATGAGGATGGTGAGGGAATGAAATGCGATATTCTTCTTTTTCAAAAATCACATTTCTCATTTCTCATGCCTTGGCCATATTTGGTTTGTTGAAATTGGTCTCATTCTTTTAATCCTTGCTTATTTTGTGTGAGAACGGGCAAAGAATGAAAAACTTGAGTGCATTTGATTACAAAATTTTTGCCACGAGTCTCATTTTTTAATGAAAAATCAGCCCATAGCACAAAAATTGGAGTAGAGTAGTAGACAACAGCATGAAAAATAATCATGTTCCATCTTGCCCATTTGTATTTTTTTTTAAATTTTATGTTGGCGATTATAAACAGTTGGCCTAGGTTTACAAAAGCACGTCATTGTCGTGGAAACTTACGAAACTTACGTTAAAATACATTGATTGTCAGCCATCCCTCATTATACATCTATGCCAATTATTTTGGATGCTTGGGCTAGCGGTTTATGACCATTGGCACAAAGGATTTTTGAAGAATGAAAATGAGCAACATAAGTCACTTCCTATCTAAAAAGAATTTATTTTTTAGGAAAACAGTATTTGGTTTATATTAATATTTTTTCATTCTATCCATTTTTACCTATTTTTGTAGAGTTTAGAATTTCATCTGGGTAAGAATGAGAATTGAAATCATGGTCTAGATAGATACATGCAATGACGTTTAGCTATAGATACAATTTATGGAGCCATGCAAGAATGGGAGAAAGTGGCATTGTGAAGTTGGTGCCAAGGTTCAAAATATTGATACGTCGGTAGGGCGTATCAGGCTATATCGGTACTATTTTTTTATTTTTTTTAAACTAGTTCAGGGGATCAGTTTAAGGCTACTCCATCCCCTGAACCGGTCAGAACCCCAATACACCCTTTGTAGGGGCATATCAAGGAGCTCCCGAAATGATACGTATCGACCGATACATGTCGATACTTTGAACTTTGGTGCAAAGTTAACCAAGGGAGATGAGATATTTTTTGTGAAGAATAGGGAAATGAAGGGTTGAATCTTGGAGGTTTGGCTTTCAAAAAAAATGGAGGTTCAAAGTAAATTATTTTTGAGGGCGGTGATTTGCAATAGAGTTTTCATGGGTTAGTATTGTGACTACAATGCATCTCTCCTAGGGAAGTCGGGTCTCGTTGGATGTGAGTGGATGCAATGGCTACCAGTCAAGAAGATTTTGAGCAAAATCATAACGACTTGCCCAGTTTGAAGTGAATACAACAGCTTTTGGTGGTACCTTGAGAGGTTGCAATAGACCCAAAAGCGAAGGTAATTCACTAATTTAGGAAGTTGGCACATAGGCCATGTTTGGTTCAATTCTCATTTTTTCTTATTTTTATCTAAGACGAAATTCTAAAATGAATAAGAATGGGTAAAAATAGGCAGAATGAGAAAATATTGTTTTGAACCACACTTCTTCCTAAAAATGAATTATTTTAGACCGACAAGTGTCCTATGTAAAAGTACTTTTGTAAAAGCACTTGTGATTTCATAAAATACTTTTATAAAAGTGCTTTTGTAAAAATACTTTTATAAAAGTACTTCCGTAAAAGTATTTTTATAAAAGTATTTCCATTAAAGTTCTTTCGTACAAGTACTTTTGTAAAAGTTCTTTCATAAAAATACTTGCGTAAAAGTACTTTTGTAAAAATACTTTCATAAAAATGCTTGCGTAAAAGTACTTTTGTAAAAATACTTTCATAGAAGTATTTTCATAAAAGTGCTTTTACAAAAAAATTCTTTTATAAAAGTACTTTTGCAAAAGTTTTCGTAAAAGCATTTTTATAGAAGTGCTTTCGTAAAAGTGTTTTTATTAAAATGCTTTTGTGTAAAAATGCTTTCATTAAAATACTTTCGTGTAAAAATACTTTTGTAAAAATGCTTTCGTAAAAGTACTTTCATAATAGTCTGTTAGTAAACATTTATGGCAGCAGTTTTATTTATAGGCAAAATTTCCTCGAAGAATGAAAATAAGCAAAATAGGGCAATGATTATTTTTCATGCTACAGGCTGCATCAATTTTTGTGTTGTGGGCTGATTTTTCATTATAAAAAGAATGTGGCCCATGACAAGAATTTTGTAATCAAACACTAATGTTATTCATTCTTGCCTAGAACGAGCAAGAACGAGGCCAGAACAGTGAACAAACATGGCCTTAGCAACTTAACAAAATGGATGATTATCATAGTTCATACCCATTGAATTTGATTTTTTGCCAGAATTGATGGGTGAATTTCGAAGATAATAGCTCAAGTATTTTATTCTGAAAATTTAAGTCCATCTTACAAGAACAAATGCAACCTATATGTTTGCAACTGCATATGCACTGCTCTGGGGATCAGACAACAAAGGAATATTCAGCTTATACAACTAAATTTTACTTCCAAGTTTCAATTCCCCCGCTGAATCACCCCACCGATTATCATTGATCATCTTGCCAACTTTACATAAAAGCTTATCAGAATAGTGTAACTGAACTCGACTGGGCCAATTTAGATATCAACCCAGAGAGAGGGGAGGGGATGCTGAGAAAGTTGACGATGATTTTATCCCAAGTTCAATTAAAGCAAGAATAAATCAACTCACTTTGCACCAGAATATCTCCAGCAAGAAGGAAGAACAAAGACAAAAAATTCTGGCCCCTGAGAATCACTTCCCAGATCAGGAAGCCTCAATCTGTCACTAGGACAATGACGAGCCCTTCAACAGCTCAACCAGGTCACCCTTCTTCAACCTTGAGTAACCTTTAATTCCTCTAGATTTTGCTAGTTCTTTCAGCTCAGTAAGTTTCATTTCCTCTATTCTCCGTGATTTTTTCCCCCCAACTGTGGTGAATGATACTTCTCTTACTGTAGTTGCTTCAACAACTTTTGCTCTTGGGGTTGACAACGATGGGATCGGTGATCTCTTCACAAATTTTGATGGAGGCCTCGTCAATTTAAACTCTGCTCTTGGAGAATCATCCTCTATTACGCGCTTTTTCTTTGGTTCAACTCTTCTCCGGGGTGCTATTTTCCCATATTTCCTAGGAACTGTATCTGCCAAAACAGAATAATCAAGGTGAATAGAGCATCCGGTATAATTTATAGAATGGGAACATCATTTCTAACCCCCCCCCCCCCTTTTTTTTTGCTACAGATTTTCATTGCATGGATGGATACAAAGAGAAGCACATCATTGTGTGTTCTGCTAGCTTTCTGCCCAGTAGAACTGTACAAGTACCAGCACTTGTCCTGGAAATAACATGTGGGGGAATCACGGCCTTGGGCCCGAGTCCTGTATCCCAATTCAAAAATGTTTTTTCCAGTCACAGAGAATTGTCAAATCATCTAACTAGTCACAAAGTTGAATATTTCCCTATCAACTGCATGGGATACGGCACCATCTCACTAGTAATTACCTTGTTTTCTGGATTGGCGGAGAACTTCCAAAACTGATTCTGCTGATTGTTTTCCTTTAGAATTGTCAGAGCTTCTCTTCTTATTACTTCCAAGCCCTCCTGAGATTGAAGACTGTATCCGTCTAAATAATGCAATTATCTCCTCCTGGTTGGAACCAGAGGAATTCCCATCAGATGACAGAGGAGTCTTCAAATTATCATCCTCCTTTGGAGTTCTACCAGATCCAATGTTCCTACGTGGACGGCCTCTCCTGCTTCCTTCAGACCTTATGCTTAACACAGTTGATTGAATTAATTTCCTTCTGGAAGCAAAGAGCAGAGACCCATCTGCAATCTCTGTCAAGTTCAATAAGCTGCATCAAGAGATGATCCCTCAGTTTGTAGTCTGACAAGATGGTTTAGGTCTAGTCCAAAAATTAAGAATACATAAAATATCAGTTTCTTGATTCTTGCTTGACCTGGAACTGATAAACATAAAATCAGTAGCCTATTAATGATAATCCAAACCAAGACAAAAAACATGAGTCATCTCAATGAACATTAACTGTGAAGTAGGCATTGTGTATTGTCAGCTTCAAATGTCACCACAGCTTTACAGAAAACCAAACTGAACAGTAGGAACAGTTTTAAGAAATTTTGGTTTCAAAATTTTTAGGGTCTATACAGAAAATTCTAAGGATTAATGCATACATTTTGAACTATAACAAGATATTCTGTTGACGTGACAAGACTTAATTGGATCCAGCTTGATGTTTTCCTTGAACATAAAATAGGAATCTCAAGCATTTAGGAACTGTTTGTAAGAAATATAATCTAGGAAAGTGATCATAGTTGTGAATAAACTTGTGGAAAATATCAGATATTTTCTTTTTAAGTAAAGATGAAACATTTTCTAGGATATAATGTCTTTTTCTTTGTTTCTTTTTAAGGGCTACACAGGGGGAGGGGGGTTGCCCATCCCCCAACCCATAAGCCCCCCCTCCCCAATCCAGGTGCGGGCAGGTTGGCACCTTGCACTTGGATATAATGTCTTTGATTCCACAAAGAATGGACTTTCAAAGTAGATGACCTGTGCTTTGTGAACTTGATCATTCAAGGTTTGAGGAGGAAGCAACTAAGTAGTAGCCAACAAACAATTGTCTGTGAAATAATCCCATCGTGGGGATCCAGTGCAATCATCTCAAGAAGGCGGCTGCTGGTGTAGTTGGTAAAATCACACGGGGTGGGGGTTGGATTTGGATTGAAGTTTGAACCCGAGACCTGGGATTGGATCTTGCCTTGATCTTTAACTCCTAATCACTGACCATCTTACCTACAAAAAATATGGAACTACCTTGGCTGTGGAATATGCATGTTGAAAAACAACTCTGCAACTTCATTACATAAATGCCAATTTCAGAATAGATGTACAGGATGCAAGACAAATGCAGAATAATTCTTGTTTCCAAAGCAATTGAGGTTATATCTCTTGTGAGTCATGATGTTGGAGGTTAATTTAACATATGATGATTGAAGCGTCCTAGTTCAGGACTGCATCTGATTTTTTTTTTTTTTTTTATTTCTTTTGAGTAGCCCATCCCCCAACTCATGACTGCGTCTGAATATTAAAAATGTATTATGTAGAGTGAGATGAGATCTCTCATGAAATCAGGGATTATTTATTTATCTTCTCTCTCTAAGTCTCATGACATCAGGGATTAATCCAATAACACAAAAGAAACACGGAGTTTCAGTATTTCATCCAAATGCTACCATGAATATGGGATGCCAAGTTTCTGACCATACACTTACATGACCAAAATAATTCAAAGCTCCTCAGATGTCTCTTCAGTTCCCCATTAGCCATCATAGGCTTCAGAAATTGGAACGAAATAAAGTTAAAGTGAGCATCTCAAAAGATATACATCACTGGAGCCATTTTAGTAAAATTCAGTGCTTTAAAAGTGAGAGCTGCAAGAAGAGCACAAAGCCCTTCTAGCACCTGAGGGGCAAGACGACTGTGGGCCCTGATGAAGCAAGGTGCAATTTTTTGAAAAAAAAAATCAAATAAAAACATTAATACATAAAAAATTGTGGAAATCTGAATTATAAAAGACCTCAGGTAGCCAGTGCCAGAATTGGGTTATGGCCTTTACTTGATTTGATTAACTGACTTTTCAAACTTCCAAATTCCAAAAGACTAATCCCATCTCTACTCTCCTCTATACTCCAATAATCAATCATCTAAGATCAAACTGACTCCATTAAATACAGTTGCATGACAATTTCTAAAAGGAAAAAAAAAAAAACGAATCGACAACAGTCATATAGTTAGTAGAAATATCTTTGTCATTCTCAAAACAAAAAGTCTATTTTCTTAAATCAGTGTTTGAAATAGAAATTTGCTTCAGCCATTTCTTTCCTTTCTGAACTAAGACTCCTCTGGAAAAAAGAAAACTAGCAGAATATATATAAAACAAAATGTAAATTGTTCCACCAAATAATCAGAACATGGTATTTCGATGCAAAAAATAAAAAGAGGCAAATGGAGATGCAGAGAACACAAACGTCAAAGGAAAAAAACAGGGTTAGGGTTTGTGAAGTGGAACAACCTTTCTGGGAGAAAATGGATACTCCCAGCTTGGGCTTGATGGAAGCTGGGACTCTGGCAAAGCAGAGGACACCGTTTGGAAATACCATAGCAGCTGCATGCATTTTTTTCCTCTTCCTTTTCTTTTACCCTCTGAAAACTGAAATAAGAAGGTTAAGGGGATGGTACCGTACGCACCCCCGTCCCTCCCGAACTCGGACGGAATACAAAACCTACAACTCATAAACCCAACCAGCAAAGCAATTCATTAGGGACCATTGGCATTGGGTGGTCACGGGTTCCCGGCCCACGGTTCAACGAGTTCCTGGTGGAAATTAACCCGGCAAAATTTCAGGCTTCAGCTTCATCCGTGAATCAGTTTCAGATCATCAGATGTATGGGTGATCATGGGCTGGGCAATATTGGGCTTTTGTCATTAATACATTATTACTGATAATATGTTATAATATATTGTGAATTATATAAATATAAAATATTATATAAAATATATCATATAATGTAAAACAAAACATATATAAGGCATGTATATCTAATATATAAATATATCGTGGACCAAGCTTAAAAGTGTTAGACCCGGGCTCAGCCACCAAAATTTTCAGGCTTTATACTTAGGATGGATCAAGCCTAAGCACTAAAACATGACCCCTAATTAGATGATGAGTTATAGGGCTGTCACTTGGGTGGGACCTATTGGATAAATAGTCATAGAAAATTTAGAGGAATAGCTTTGAGGTGTATTTAAAGATATTGTCTTTAAAATGTTATTTGTCTCCACTCTGATTTATTGAATTTTTTGTTGGGTTTTTAGTAAATTTATTCCTATAATATAACATAGTTTAACATGAGAAATTACAATCAGCAAAGTTGAAAAATCTTCAAAGAAACTTTATGTGAAAGATAGCAAAATAAACTGAGAGACAAGAGTGTTTTGTAGTGAAAAGTGTGCAAAAACATGTGTGTAACCCAACTTGGTTTACATCCTTTTATAGATTTTGGAGAGTCACATTGAGGAGTGCGTTTATTTGAAGAGGCTCTTTCTATAGTCATGGTTTCTGATGATGCGCAATCTGGCCGGTCTTATCTGTCAACGACCTTGCCTCTGAGCTAAGAAGCAGGGAACCTGAAACGGAGAAGATGAGGAAGCTCCGGGGGGAACCCGGTGTAAAGGCTCCGAAGCTCAAGTTAGAATCCTTCAAAGGCAAGATAAAATCAGATAGAGCAAAGTTTGCATACCTCCTCTTTGGGGGGGTGGAGAGCCTTTTATAACCACCTCG
>NW_010729341.1:151992-190414 GCF_000365185.1 Nelumbo nucifera | reverse complement strand
AATCCTTCAAAGGCAAGATAAAACCAGATAGCGCAAAGTTTGCATACCTCCTCTTTGGGGGGGTGGAGAGCCTTTTATAACCACGCGCACTCACTCCTAGACTTCTGTCAGGTCGGGAATGATTACTTCCGTGCTTCTGCCAGTTTGGGCGTCCTTTCCTCTGCTGGGGCAGAACCGTCACTGCCCTTTTTGTTGGAGCCGTCTCTGTAACTGGGGATGGCGGTGGCAAGTGACGGTGGCAGGTGGCCATTGAAGTGCGGCCGTCAAGCGTCAGATCCCAGGTCGGTCAGGTGCGCCGCCCCTGGATACGGACTCCTTCGGTGTCAGGTTCGGTGTGGTTTGTCCATTTCAATGCTTTGGAGGCGAAGTGCTTGGAGCGGTGTGCGAGGCGAAGTCTTGAGTTCGGATAGGGAGGTGTCCCGAACTGCCATGAGACGAGCTAGTTTGGGTCATTGCTTTGTGTGGCTCGGGGCCAAAGGGAGAGTTCGGGCTCCTCGTAGGGAGTTCGAGCTCTTAGTAGGGAGGTCAGGCTCCTTTTAGGGAGTTCGGGCCCCTTGTAGGGAGTTCGGGCTCCTCTTAGGGAGTTGGTCTCCTCGAGGGGAGTTCAGACTACTGGTCTCTTCCCTTTGGTGTTTGCACCCTAAGCATGCTGCTTTAAGATCCGAACTACTTGTTTTTTGCCACGTGGCGTGATTTGCGAGGTCGGGCCAAATCTTTCTTCATCAGTTTCAAACTCTATGATTGTTCACAATTAGTTCACAGTTAATGACTATTAACTGTGAGGTTTAGCCCAGATGTAGTTTTCCAAGTCGCTCTTGAAAGCTCAAAGACCATGTTATCACTCTCAACCAAAATATTATTCAAATTGAGATTTGAGCATAGTTGAAGACCATCTAGAAGAGCTTTAACTTCCGCTTCCAAGGGAGGTAACAAGAAAAACCAGCAATAGAATTTTCTTCAGAATCTCTAATGACCTCAGTTCGAATACATTGTCCACCTCAGTTGGACATGCATCTTGTTCTAGGTGGAGCATGGAACACATATTTTAACCACATCATTTGGCTTCCATTTTCGAGGGCGAGGTGCCTAATTGTCATAGTCAATTTCATCAATTGTGCCATCCATATGTCACCAATGTGCCACTAAGTGTATATTGGGTGAGACATTGTCTATTTTTTGTATATGGGGATGCCAATGTCATAGTTGTTATTATCAATATGATTATTCAACATTTTGATATAACCTATCTATGTTTTTTTTTTGACATAAAAGGAAGCCACTTCTTTACTATGTATAGTAGAAATCAAGGTTCAAAGTATCGATATGATATTCGACCGATACGTATCGTTCCGAGACCCCTCCGATACATCCCTATAGTGGATAGCCATCAATTTGTAGACTATTTGTGTGGAGATTGTTAACATTATTATTTGTTAAATTTGTACAAGATATGGCTGTGTAGCCTCCAATATTAGTTGTGTGAATATTGCCCCCTGTTCTAAGATTTGTATGGGTGATGGAGGTATATTCTCAAAATAGCATATTGTTTCTTGCTTTCCATATGAGGTACAATAGGACACAACCTTTGCTAAGGAGTGTTGCAAGTTTCCTTGGTTGTGAGAAAGGCTCAAAGTATCAATATTGCATATTGGCTTGTATCGGTGCTTTTTTTTAATGTTTTATTTATTTATTTTTTCAAAACCTGTTCAAAGGAGTTGGTTTAAGTCTTGAATACCTTCTGAACCATGGTCTAACTCGATACAACCCCTGTAAGGAATACGGATCAGCCAATACGGGTCAATACATGTCGATACTTTGAACCATGGTTGTGATTGTGAGGGTTCTTAATGATTTCAACCATTTGTGATTATTACATGGATTAGCTGAAAATGTTACCTTATTTGGATTCATGACTACTTGCGCATGGCACTAGATTGCACGTGCAAATGCAAATTGAGGGAGATGGTGGGGGTCAGGGTGTCTCCAATTCAAGACCAAATCAGCCCCCACAAGATTGCCCCCACAGCACATCTCTGCCTGTGTATTAAGAACATTTTCCAATGATAACATCATCATTTATGATATTATCATTGGAAAATGTTTCCAATACACCGCGAGGATGTGCTGTGAGACGTTGTGGGGGGCTGATTTGAACTCATCCAATTCCTAATGGCAAAGAGAGATGTGGAATCCAAGTGAAGCATTTGTCTTTAGTGAGAATTCCTCTCCAAAGAAGTTTCCACACAAAGAGTTGATATCTTGATGGGATTTTAATTCTCCATAAAGCTTTCCATTCAAAATGAGGTATCGAGGATGACAGAGAGGATAAAGAGAGTTGGTGGGACTACGAGTGGTTACTGGAATGCGCCACAATCACAACTACTGGAGTATTGGTTTTCAGAATTGCAACAAAAAATTGCGTGGTTAATTGATCAGTTTCAAGCTTGAAACAGATAAAGCCAAAATTCAGACTAGTCTGATCCAAATTGCAACCAAAAATTGCGTGGGACTACGAGTGATTACTGGAATGCGCCAACCCAAATTGCATCCTTATATATGTAGAGCGAAGACGACAAAGAATTGCATTCTCTTTGATGGTTACTACTACTTTCTAACATTACTCATAAATAGAATTTAAGAACATAAGGAGGCTACACCTATCGGAGTCCGGCGTCTCCTCATTTTGAACGACGATCAGTGACATCTCAACTACTGGGTCTTTGGCAATGTGTCTAGTCTGTTAAAAGTCTGCTCCGGACTCTGGGCTCTAGAGGTTTTACAAGCAACAATAACAGCAATCGCTATGGCTACAACAGCAGCAACTACTACACCCTTCTTTTATCGGCCCCGTCAAAGCCGGACGGAGAATCCTCTCAGAAATCAAGATGGAGCCATCTGCTACAGACCTTGTTCAAAAATCACTCTTTTCTCTTATTCGAAATCTAGGTTCTCAACCTCTGTTACCGCCTCCACCTTTCTCGGCAAAACAGTTAGTCAAGAAAAAAACGATTTGAACACAGAAATTTGCAGATGCTGTGAATTGGGTAACCTAAGAAACGCCATGGATTTACTCTGCAACCGTCAAACTTCCCAGATTGATTCAAGGACTTACTGTTCTATCTTGCAGCTCTGTGCTGACCTTAAGTCGCTAAATGATGGTAGGAAGGTTCACTCAATCATATCTTCTAGTGGCGTCGAAATTGACAGCCTTTTGGGTTCTAAACTAGTGTTTATGTACGCCACTTGTGGAGATCTGGGAGAAGGGAGACGGGTTTTTGATGGTATCCAGAAAGAGAAGGTTTTTCTTTGGAACCTCCTCATGAACGAATATGCAAAGATTGGGAATTTCAGAGAAAGTATCCGTTTGTTTAAGCAGATGCTGGAGTTGGGAATTGATGCAAATTCTTATACAATGTCTTGTGTTTTCAAGTGTTTTGCTGCGTTGGGAAGCGTAGTTGAAGGTGAACAGGTTCATGGGTATTTGCTAAAATCGGGTTTTGATTCCTACAGTGCTGTTGGAAATTCTTTGATTGCTTTCTATTCCAAGTGCAAGAAGATTCAGAGTGCACGTGAAGTGTTTGATGAGTTGAGTGATCGTGATACCATATCATGGAATTCAATGATAAGTGGGTATGTCTCAAATGGTCTTGCTGAAGAGGGACTTAAACTTTTCATTCAAATGCCGCTTTCTGGAGTTGATTTGGATTTAACTACGATGATCAGTATTCTACCTGCTTGTGCAGAGATAGGTAGTCTTTACTTGTGTAGGGCGCTTCATGGGTATGGGATAAAAGCCCATTTTGACAGTGAGGTTACCTTTAATAATACTTTACTAGACCTGTACTCAAAATGTGGTGATTTGGATGCTGCAACACGAGTTTTTGTAAAGATGGATAAAAGGAGTGTTGTATCATGGACTTCTATGATGGCCGGGTATACTAGAGAAGGACAATACGATAGGGCAATCAATTTGTTCAAGGAAATGGAAGAAGAAGGTATAAAGCCAGATATATTTACAATTACAAGCATTCTTCATGCTTGTGCGTGTAATGGATCATTAGAAAGTGGTAAGGATGTGCACAATTATGTGAGATCAAGCAACTTGCAGTTTCATGTATTTGTTGCCAATGCTATTATGGATATGTATGCAAAATGTGGAAGCATGGAAGATGCTCGATCTGTTTTTGATCAGATGCCTGTGAGAGATACTGTATCGTGGAATACCATGATTGGAGGTTACTCAAGAAACTGTCTTCCCAATGATGCACTGGGTCTGTTCATCCAAATGCAAAATGAATTGAAACCAAATGTTGTAACCATGGCTTGTGTTCTTCCTGCCTGTGCCAGCCTTTCAGCCTTAAAGAGAGGCCAAGAGATCCATAGCCATGTGATGAGAAATGGGTTTTTCTCTGACCTTTATGTGGCCAATGCTCTTGTTGACATGTATGTGAAGTGTGGAGCATTGGTGCATGCACGTAGGCTCTTCGACAGGATGCCTACGAAGGATCTGATTTCATGGACAGTGATGATTTCTGGATATGGCATGCATGGATGTGGCAGAGAAGTGATTTCTGTTTTCAATGAAATGCGACGTACAGGTGTTGAACCAAATGGGCTTTCCTTCATTTCTATACTATATGCTTGCAGCCATTCAGGATTAATAGATGAAGGGTGGAGGTTCTTTAACATAATGAAAAATGACTGTAAGATTGAACCCAAGTTGGATCACTATGCCTGCATGGTGGATCTCCTTGCCCGGGCAGGCCATTTAACTAAGGCATACAAGTTCATCCAAATGATGCCAATTAAACCAGATTCAACAGTATGGGGTGCATTGCTCTTTGGTTGCAGGATTCACCATGATGTCAAATTAGCTGAGAGGGTGGCGGAACAGATTTTTGAACTTGAACCTGAGAATACAAGGTATTATGTACTTCTATCTAATATATATGCGGAAGCAGAGAAGTGGGAAGAGGTGAAGAAATTGAGGGAGAGGATTGACCGACGCAGTTTTAGAAAGAAACCAGAATGTAGTTGGATAGAGATCAAGAAAAGGTATCATGTTTTTGTATCAGGGGACAGATCAAACCCACATGCCAAGAAGATAGAATCATTCTTGAAAAGAGTGAGGACAAAGATGGAGGTTGAAGGGCATCTTCCAAAGAAGAGATATGCTTTGTTGAATGGGGGTAATATAGAGAAGGAACAGGCTCTCTGTGGGCACAGCGAGAAGATGGCCATGGCTTTTGGAATTCTGAGCTTGCCATCTGGTAAAATCACAAGGGTCACCAAGAATCGAGATGTGTGCAGTGACTGTCATGAGATGGGAAAATTCTTGTCCAAGATGGATGATAGGGAGATTGTCTTGAGAGATTCTAATCGATTTCACCATTTTGAGCATGGACGATGTTCCTGCAGAGGATAATGGTGAGCCAAGTATGAGAGGGTTTTGAAATCTCAATGATCCAATTATCCAGAAATATCTACTTGATGGTCACTCTCGTTTGCCTTGCAGAGGAAACTGCTAAGTCAAATATAAGTAGAGTTCGAAATCCAAATGGTCCAATTATCTATACATAACTAGATATAATCTTCAGTCATCAATTCTTGATTCTTAACAGCTGATCTGTGGATTATTGCAACTTAAAGTTCTTTAGCAGCAATGGTATGATTCTGGAAGCAAAATCTCACATTGAGGATTAGAAACAACAATTGAAATGAGATTTATATATTTTTGTCCACTTTACCATAGTCTGGTTATTTTCCCAAGGAAAACCCTAGCTCTCTTATTGGACAAGAAAGTGGGATTTAATACTCCATGGAATCTACCCAACTATACAACTTGAGTTGTGGTGCACTGAACTCTGCTATGTTGTCTCAGTGGTCCAGGTTTAATTTGTACCATTCCAGAACCTTGATTGTCGATTTGTGGAGATATAAAAATGTTTTTCTCTATGTCAAAGGCCATGCTCTTTTTTCTGGGCATATTCACTATTCCCTTTGTATTACCATTGCTTCTTACTTCCAGTATTTGCAGAGGGATTAGCGAAAAAAGATGGATGAAACAAAAAAGATGGATGAAGCAGAAAATTGACTACCATGTGAATCTTAAGACATCAGTCAAAGTCTTCCTGTTGTCAACATAGCCGTTAACAAATTTATATACCATTTAACATTCTGCAATGAAGGTTTTGATTTCAGTTAAACCGTTCCTGGATTGGGGAGAACCAGGGCTGGGAATTGCTCTGTAATGCTTCTGTAACATATTGAAAATTCTGAAATGTAGTGGGTAAGCAAAAATGGCCTTGTATATATATATATATACATGATTTCTATCTATTTTTCTGACGTAAAATGTAGAACCCCCTCATGAAAATTAAAAACGATAAAGTTTGAGAAGTTTTCACCGTCTTATATTGTGAAAATAGTTAAAACACATTAATTTTCTAGGGCTTTTTCCTTCTGAAAATCACCTCCATAAAATAACCACTTCAGGAAACATTGTCATGGTTCCCATAGAACATGCAAGAAAACAACTCAAAACATCTATTTTAGTATTTTGTAACATTATATGGAACCATATGATATCTCCAATCCCCTCCCCAAATTCCCCTTTAAGATGAGCCCTTTTCTTACATTGTTTTGTGAGGAGATTAGGCTTTAGTTTTAGGATCTCTTTTGGCATCCTCAGGTAGCTGAGGGTGGAAAGTTCTTCCCCATCAGACAGCATATTTTTAACTATCAATGAAGAGATACTTCACTCAGCTCTCTTTAAATTGTAGATTCAACATTTAAACCCAATCTCTCTCTCTCTCTCTCACACCCACACACACACCCACACACAGAAATTTGAGTGAAACTAATCCATGAAGTAAGATTCTTACTCAAATGTGTAGATGAAAAAGAGGATCATGTTGGCATCATTTGTGAAAGGGGAAAAATTAGGGCAATAATCTTCGACCCATTCCTCCCTTTTCCCTCACAATTTTTTTGTTCATTTTTTTTTACTTTTCTAGATTTATCTGTAATCTATCTATTTGACTGTACAAGTCTAGCCTTATCCAGTAAGCCTGCCAAAATAAACTTAAATTTCCTGGAAATAACAAATTGTCCTAGTAAATTAATGCTTCAGGCCAAAAAGGAAATTTCGTCTGTGAAAATGGTTTTTTATAAGAAGTACTTGGCAGCTAATGCCCATTAAGCCATTCTATGAAAAGTTGGTGGGTGTATTCAAACTGGTTGCAGATCTTGGTTCCTGCATGAATGCCAAATTAGGACTGTAAGTTGTCTGGGCAATTAGATCTGACGTCTTAATTCGTCCATTGAGAGAGAGACCCAGCTCGCACCATGTCCAGGTATTCTTATTGTGGTCGGACTGGTTCATAGGATACTCCTTAAGGACCACCTTCAACAGGATCTAGTCCTTTTCTCTTTTCTTCCCCCAGTAAGTGGAAACAGAGTCCAATTGGACCAACTCAGAATGTATTTGGGACATTACCAATAAAATTAAAAAATATTGCTTCCATTTGAAAATATGCTTTTTGAATATGCAACAAGTCTGAGTTTGATGAATAGATACAAACAAAATGGGTCCAATGGCCTGAGTCATGGCAAAAAAAATATCCAACCACACAAGAGCTGTATATTCTTCTTTGTGTTTTCTTGGTTTTTTGCACAACATATTCCATTATTCATCAAATAAAACTCAAGGATTGGAGATAGGAAGTCTATGACCATAAGTCATGAGTTGGTCTGTTTACATTTGGAAAGCAAGTTATAATTAATCACGCAATGTACTACATTGTTTACACTTTACAGAGTGTTGGTGCGATGGTAAGGCGACGGAGGTTGGTCAAGTCTCCGAAGGTTGAGGAGATGGTAGGAAAGAGAGAATGTTAGGAGGATTGTAGAGGACAGTGGGAGAATATAAGAGGAGGAAGAAAGAGAGACAGGGAAAGAGACAAAGTCAAAGTTACATCATATATATTGTCTACTTGGGGGAGAATTGTTCCCCCTTTTATAGAGAGAAACCCAAGGCTGTAAGGAGAAGGATTTAAAAGGAGACATTTCTTATTAGGAAAATGGGTCTTTATCTTTATGTCAATTATTAAGAGAGCACAATCGGGGTTTTGCCACGCGTCTAGTGTGATCCTTCAAGAACAAGGTTTCCTTTCTCTTGAAGATTCTCACGTGGTACATGTAGGCTACATCCCCTTACGGGTTTCTTAGTGGCCACGTGTTAAAGGACAAGACCTGATTGGCGATGTTATCGCAAGTCTCAGGCGACGCCCATTGTTCACCGTGGGTCCCAAGAGGTGTTTTATGCTTATTGCAAGTCTTGGATGGCCTTCTGTGCTTATCGCAGATCCCAGGTAGTTTTTAAGCTCATCGCAATTTCTGCGATGTCAATTAAGCTCATCGCAAGTCTGCAATGGTTATTAAGCTCATTGCAAGTCTACGATAATTATTAAGCTCATCGCAGGTTCAGGGAGATTCCATGTAATGTTAGATTTTTGCGTGTGGCCTTATTTTAATATATGTAATGTAATTGGGGTGATAAAGAACTACATGCAATTAGCCCCCTACTTATTGATAAGAGTATTCTTGTTGATAAGCATAAATTATCTTTTCTTCTTAGTGCGTTTTGAGCTGCGGTGGATGAATTTGGATTTTTTACTCTTAGTGCTCGAAATCATACACCTTATTTGCTGGGATTTCAATATTGACTTGTTTGACAGATTCTTGACCAATCTGGTCCCCGACTTTTGGATTGGCATTCTCGTGGCCGTTGGGCTGTTCTTCTGGGGAAAGGTAAAGGTTGACTCTGCGAGCGGCTATCATGACTCTGTCGATAGAAGTTCATAGCCTACTCTTAGTTCTTGAAATTTCTACTCTTAGGAATGTATGCTCACTTGGTTGGGTTGTGTGAGCATTCCTGTTCCTGGGGTGCATGGTGGTGATATTTTTTAGTTTGGGTAGATTAGCCCCCTTGTATGCTTACCAATAAGCATTTATGCCTTCAATGCATCCTGGTATTATTTGGGCAACGTGTGGGGAGCAGTTTTTTCGAGTTCATCCTCCACCTGGTTGTTGATTTTATCTTCGGATTTTGGCATCGGTTGTTATGGTCATTGGGATTGGGGTTGATTGATTTTGTATACTCAGATCCCCTGTTGAAGTGCTTTCTATCGGGAAACATTTCAAATTTTGATCATTTGGCGAAGTTCTCCCCCCCCCGTTTCTCGATAGGAAGTGTTTTGTCAAAAGACAACTTATGATTTGATTTTCAACCCTTCTGTTTCGATAAGAGTCATTCTATCAAGAAGCATGAAAGGAATTATATCGAATTGTTAGCCCCCTGTTTCTTGATGGAAGGCATTCTGTTAATAAACATTCGAGAGAGGGAAAGATCGGGCTAAGTCTGTAGCCCCCCATTTGAATTCTTTTGGGGTTGGGATAAATATGCTTTGTCGAGAGGTGTATATAGGACCTCAAGCATATTGATATGTGTTAAATATTGCTAGAGTGTCCAAATGATCTTGCGGCACTGCTGATAAACATATGTTGTGATCGATATGTTGTTGATAGACTTGTTGGTGGGTTTCTAAAAAGTAGGAAAAGGTTCGAGGGTAGTTGTACAACTCTACATTTTGGTAAGTGAAGTATCAGGTAGGGGGAAAATATGGCACAAAGGATATAGGAAGCCCCCCATTAAGTATGCAAGATTTTGGAACATGCTAATGCTCTTGTGATGTGATTTGAGCATTTGTTGTGATTGCTTTGTTATAACATACTAATATTCTTCTAACAATAATATAATAGATCATTTATTTGAACTATGTGCGGTAGTCACGTAGTTTGGTTAATGTGTTGAAAGATTAACAGTCAATTGAAAATAGTGTTTTCCTAGCTAGTTTTGGTGTGAGACGGATGGTGTCGAAGCTCATTCATGCCAAGTTCTTGAACAATTGTTTGATTATAGTAATCTTTGCGATCAGCTATATTAAGGGAGAGTATGTCATCACACTCGGGGTTGCCAAGGGTTTCTTGGGTTTGCCAAGGTATGTCATCGCACTTGGGGTTGCTAGGGTATGCCATTGCACTTGGGGTTGCTAGGGTATGTCATCGCACTTGGAGTTTCCAGGGTACGTCATCGCACTTGGGGTTGCCTGGGTATGTCATTGCACTTGGGGTTGCTAGGGTACGTCATCGCACTTGGGGTTGCCAAAGTCTTCCTGGGGTTTCTAGGGTATGTCAACGCACCTGGGGTTGCCAGGGAATGCCATCGCACTTGGGGTTGCCAAGGCGTTCTTGGGGTTGTCAGGGTACGTCATCACGCTTGGGGTTGCCAAGGCCTTCTTGGGGTTTCTAGGGAATGCTATCACACTTGGGGTTGTCAAGACCTTCCTAAGGTTTTCAGGGTATATCATCGCACTTGGGGTTGCTAAAGCCTTCTTGGGGTTGCTAGGGAATGTCATCACACTTGGGGTTGCTAGGGTATGTCATTGCACTTGGGGTTGCAAAGGCCTTCCTGGGGTTGCTATGGTATGCCATCGCACCTGGGGTTGCCAGGGAATACCATCGCACTTGGGATTGCCAAGGCCTTCCTAGGGTTTCTAGGGAATGTTTTCGCACTTGGGGTTGCCAAGGCCTTCCTGGGGTTTCCAGGGTATATCATCACACTTGGGATTACTAAGGCCTTCTTATGGTTGCCAGGGAATGTCATCACACTTAGGGTTGCCAAGGCCTTCTTGGGTTGCCAGGGTATGTGACAAGCTCTTGGGGTTGCCCGGGTCTAGTAGACCAGGCCTGTAATGAGTAAGTTTCATTGGTGATTAATGCTTGTTGGATGAATATTTATTTAAAACTAAGTCTGAAAATGGTAGATGAATTTGGAATCATGCGAAATAAATGAGACATAATGATATATTTTGGGAAGTTGGTGCTGAAAACTAGTTTTGAAAGTAATTGTTTGGCTGAAAATACCATGCAGAAATAACATGTTTGGGAAATGATTTTTATGAAACAATTTTTTATTAAACTACTAAAATCTTGTATTGATTAGTTGAAAAAGGATTAATTTAAAATGTTGGGACAAAGTAATGCTTCATGCGATAAGTCGGTCTTGTATTTGAGTTTTGGATCATCACTATCATAGGCTAACACATATCAGAGGCAAGGTCAGTTAGTATTTAGATGTATGTAAGCAACACAACCAAGAATGTAAATTTCAGCCTATGACTAAGGTGCAAGCGGGGTTGGATGTGGTAGGTTGCCATCCGATCCTCAAAAAAAAGATTGGTCGGGGGGAAGTCCATAGGTTGGGCAGGTGGCCCAAAATAGGGCCTTGGGTGATCCATATTTTTCTTGTCGACAAATCGATTAGGTCACAGATGCTCATGAATACAGAACACATGAGGATGTCGAATGTGATTAAATGGTAGTCAGGATGTCCATCGTCTTTATAATCCGATGGTTCAAGTAAAGCACATAGAATTATTAAAGATAGATAATGTGATTAGGGACAATTTAAAAGGTGCGGCAAGTATCAACTGTGCCTAGGCTTACTATTTCTATGCCAGTTATTTGCTTTTGGTGAACAAGTAAGTCTGCATGCCAACTACCCACTAGTGATAAAGCATGCTTAAAACCATAACAATATTCTACAAATCAGGTAGATAGAAAATATAGGGTCAAAATTCAAATTTGGGACAAACTTTTAGGGAACTAAATTGATCTAAAAAAGAAACTTAAAAGACTTGCCATCTGCAAAGCAGGAATGCCATGTATCAAATCAATAATATCTGCAATAGTTTCTATAATTCCTATACACAACCATCATACTATCCACATTAGATCAATCACAATGTCAGCTAACAAACAAGGAAAATAACCCCTTGACTCTAGGTTGAAAGAAAAGATTGAAAAGCAATAATATGCCCATCCGAGGAAATATATGTGGCCCACAGAAGTGTTGCATATTGTGAGAATCTGGTGAATAAATAAAACTACAATTTCTATTCAGCCACATGAATCCTATCCACCTATTGCATCCTATCAAGAGTCATATTTCCTCTCAAATCGTAAGTCACAGTTTTAATCAAAACAACAAAGTCTAGCTTCAAAGTACTCCTACCCTTATTAATTCGTTTTTCACCCATTTGTTTTCATGCCTCTTCAACCCACGATTGTCCACCCCTAACAAATTCCATCTATGTTTTTTCACATTCACATTTGACTAAACAAAAATGCTCCAAAGATCTAGCCCCGAAGCTAGAGTTTTACCTTCAAAGAGTAACAAAGGGAAGGCTCGTCTATTCTATATTCGAACCATACAAATACCAGTAGATTAGCATTCTAAGAGTACAGATGGCAATGAGTCATGAACGTAGATGAATATTAGTTGTGTAGATGTGGTCCTTGTGGTAGAATTTAAAGCTTATGGGTATAAGGCTGAGTAGCATCCTCACTGAGATTAGCGGTAGATAGGAAAAGAGTTTCATACAATTTCTTTATCGGATCATATTGTTTTGTCTGGGCCATTGACAAGGTTCAAGTTTCAAAGGGAGGAGGAATAATACACTAGAATTCCTTAATTGCTGGGTGACTAGAACTAATTACCCAATGTATAGCCATAGCAACATCTAACAACAAAATTTTAAAACAATTCTAGAATCTTTTTTAAAGAAACAAGTTAAACAATTCTTAGGAGCAAGAGCAAGGGGATAAAGTACTCTTCTTCACATGACTTCATATCAGTTTTCATGATAACAGGGGGATTTGATTCACTAATATAATCAACGATCAGAACAACTAGAAGTAGCTCGGTTCAGCATTGATCAAAGGGTAGTGGAGTAGACCATCATTAGATTAAAATAGTTGAGATTTTGTAGGGTAGTTTATATAAAAGTAGGTCAGTTCATCTTATTCATATAATCCTGAGCTGAAAGCAAACCAACTCCTACAATAGCGATACCATACTTATGAAAAAAAAACTTTTGGGGTTTTGGCTATTAGACCTAGACATCAAGAGGTATGATACAATCTTATGTCCAATAACATAAAACAAAGACTAAGTAGTATTCTCAAAAAAAAACGTGTTGCGAGATGGTGATTGTCCATTGACCTATCCTTATTAGGATACCCGACCTCCCCTATTCGTGTATTAAACATGTAACCACTTGTCGCCTAAGTATGAGTATTTTGGCAAATGGGATATATAAGAAAGGTACTTAGGTGCCAATTACTGGGACAAATGCCTTACAAATTGCACCAAGTAGGCAAATTCAACTCATTATGATATAATAATCTTCAGAAACATGGTAGGATTAAACAACATGAGGGAAAATCACAGGGTAAGGATTTCACAAACAAATCGATAGTTAAAAATATTATCCTAATTTTCTGTAAAAAAAAAGCTCATTCTGGATGGAGTCCCAAAAAAATTCCTCAGTTGATTCTCTGTCCAAAATAAAATATAGTCTTTCGAGGTGCATATGAACGAAAACTTTTTTTTTTTTTTTTGCATATGGCAAGAGTATCGAGCTAAGAATATGTATATGAAGTAGCACAAAGTAACAGTCAAACCCCTTAGCCATGATATCTATAGCAGCAATTTGATCTCATTAAGTCAGAGTATCGAGCTAAGGTGTAAAGAATTCAAATGTGCAACACAAGAAAACGATACCGGGATTCCAAAAGTATCATTACGAATCATGAACACAAATGTTAAAACTGGAGTCAAAATATTGATATTGCAAATAAAGCGAAATGCACCTAAAATTCTAGGGCTGGAATGAAACGTGAGACCAACCTGAATTGATCTTGATCCATTGAAGAATTAAAGAAGGAAAGAAAAAATTCGAGGTACCTTGCTGCTTCCAAATTAGTGAATCCCGATTTTCATCTCAATGAGAGATCGGTAATCCATTTTTTGTCAGAGTCAGGATCAATAATTCAGTCTTCTAATCTTTTTTTTTTTTTTTTCTTTTTATCGGCGGCTCCTATTTGCACATCGCAGATGCTAAGAAATCGCCACTGCTTTTGTCGGTAACTAGGGAAGGAAGGATCGATATATCAATTGGTATCCCCGTGACTAAGCGAACTAACCGAAAAATAGAGGAAAACAAATGTGAGGGATTCATCATCGCAAGAACTACAAATGCACAATAGGTCCGAATTACTTCTCATTGATTATATATTTAGTCCTATATTTAAATGAATTTCTCTCTCATTAATTCATATAATTAATGCATAATTTTACATTTGAATTTCAGTTTTAACGTTTAATTGGAATTCTCTTTTTCATTAATTTCGTTAATTAATAACCCTCTTTTTCATTAAATTCGTTTTGTTACTATAAAACTACAAATTAGCAATAGCAAGATTTGAACCCTAAAGATTAAGCTTTAAGAACTAGAGGTTCACCAGTAAGCTATCCCCATTTGCTTACTGTTTCGCTATGCATTTTTATTTTTAAGTAATTATTCTCTTTTTCTTAGTATATGCTTATCAATAAATGTTATAATTAATTATTAAAATTTATGTATTAATAAATATTAAGATAAATTATATTGATTATTTTAAAACTAATGTATATCAATATACATTTTAGTTTCTTTTTTTTTTTCACGTTTTAGTTATTCCATCATTTGTCAATAGTTACTAAGTGTGTCTCGATATCTTGAATTTTATATAGACCATTAAATTACAGTTTTTTACTTTTAAATAACTTATTTACAATCATCTAGAACTTGTAACTATCGTTATTAATATATTTTTTAGGATTTATTTAAGTTTTTTATCATATTTATGCATGATGCTATGCGATTCGGGCACTCCTAGCTGGTGGAAACCTTGCTCCTAGCTAGTGATGGACGGTACCTGAGGCGAAGAGACTCGCCCCGCGGGAACACTCCGATGCTTAAGTTAGAACTCTGAGAAAACTGAAGAATACAAACAAAAAGCTGAGAGTGCAGATGGCGCAAGTTCAGTACCTCTTCTCTTCGAGGGTCGGGGTCTTTTTATATTGAAGATCTCTCAAATCAGAAGTAACCGCCTTTGCCACAGTCGTTATTGCCAAAGCCGAGGTGGCGGATGTGGGCATCCGTTGCAGGGTACGAACCTGTCAGGCGTGCCACATCTGGCAGAAGTGGCAGGCACGATGCCGCCTGACAAGAGACGTGGGCGCAACCTCCAGATTTGGTAGGTACTATTGTCAGGAAGGAAGAGTTCGAGGTGTTCCTTTCTCAGGAAGGAAGAGTTCGGGGCCCACTGGAAGGAGCTCGGGTCTCGGGAGTCCTCCCCCATTAGGGAGAATTCGGAGTACGCTAGATGTTTCTTCTCGGTGAGCTGCTACGTCCACCGAGTTGCATTGCTGGGCTCCGGCGAGTTCAGTATGCCGAGTTATGGCCAGGCTACCACGCTGAGCTGTCACTTATGCCAGGTTGTACCCACGTGTCCCCGTGCTACGATGCCAGGCCAAATCACCCTCCATCAATTGCCCCCCACTCCCCGTGCTGGGGGTTCTTACTTAGTGCGGGGAGTCTGCAGTGTGCCGGGTGGATTTGGCTCGGAGCTCTGGCCTCCTAGTCAGGCGGCTTATTGGTCAGACCAGTTCACTGCTCGGCTCGATCAATGGCAACCCGGGTCGCGTACGGTCTATGCACGGATGTCACACGATCTATTAACCCCGCGGACGTCAAAAAATGCGCTAAACTGACTTCGCCTCAGGGGTCACGTAGCCGGTTTTCTTGAGAGCCGTCAGATCGTCTTGATCTTGATCATTGATGCTCGACTACAATGGCTATAGATAGCGGGGGTCCTGGTCATTTTCCCTCGCCATAAGTCCTCTGCACTCGTCTTGAGCTTGCGTCTAAGGTCTCCAGCTCGGGTCAATTCTCCCCAGTTCGGTTGCTTTTCCTTGGTAAGTCCCCTTGCCTTTCTTTCAGTTTCCTTTCCATCTAGTTCGTTTGGTTTTCTCCACTATGTCTAGCTTTGATAGCCAACTGGATGAGCCCGAGGTAGGTACCTCGGCTCAGGGTGACCCCATCGAAGTCTAGTCTCACGAGGCACGGGAGGCCTCGGGTAATCTGGCCTCCACCTCTCACCGAGGTCGGATGCTAGATAGGTTCGGTCCCTCCATTATGACCATGGAGAGACTTTGATACCTCCTCCAGCAATACAATCTACCTAGGAAGTATACCTACAGTCTTCCTGTGGGTAACTTCCCATGGGAGCACAGTCTTGATGAGATCGTGATCTTCCGGGAGCAACTTATAGCCGGGCTCCGTCTTCCTTTCCACCCTCTTATCGTAGAGGTCCTGAACCACTTCAACGTTACAATAGACCAACTTCACCCGAACTCCGTTTGTAACGTGGTCGGGACCATATCCCTTTGCTTCGAGTATGTCCTTCCTTTTGAACTTAGATATTTTTTGCTCGATCCTCTCAATAAAGAAGAGCGCTTCAAGCGTTCTACCCGAGCACAAGCGGGCCTATTATCTGTCCCCTCGCCCAGGTTTTAGGTTACTGCACAAGCTTCCTAGCAAAATCCCAGCCTGGAAGCAGGACTACTTTGTAGTCCGAAACACCGCGGGGTGGCCCTTCCCCACTCATTGGAGGGCGGCTATTCAAGACCCCGGCGTTATCATGGACAAGAAGACAAGGGAGACACTCCAATCATGGGTTGAGCTTGGGTTTAATTACAAGGATTATATCACCAAGAGCAAGCTCATACAGGCCGGCTTGAGCTCTGGTAGGTAGTCTTATTTAGTACCTTAGTCACTTGGCTTGCACCTCCCTTTCCTAAATAGTTAGTACTTTCGAGTTTACTAATGCCGAGCTATGTTGCAGGGCCCATGGAAGAAGAGAAGCTTAAGGGGGAGAGGCTTTTCCGCCAAATGAAAGGGAGGAAGAAGCGAGCTGCCAAGAGAGCTCGTGTCGAGTCTTCGCAGGCCCCCACTTCCGAACCCGAGCTTCCGCAAGCTCCTACCTCTGAGCCTGAGCTCCCTGACGTACCTCCAATCATCGACTTGGAGGAGATCCTACAACCTCGGGAGCCCAAGATATCGGCAGAATCGGTAGAGCCTGCTCCACAGGCAGCTGCGAAACCCGAGATCGCCACCGAGGCCATTGATGCAGCGGCTGAAGCTTCCGTTGAGGCCATTCGCACAGCCGAGACGGCCATTTCCAGCTCGGGGAGTCAAGAGAGAGACCAGAGCTTCCTAATTCCTCAATGCAGCCTTCGAAAGAGCAAGGGGGCTGTCTACACTGAAGAGGTCTCCCTTTGGGCCGACCTCACTCCTACTAAGCTCGGAGCCTAGGCTGCCACCCACACAATGGTGGTAAGTTATAAAGACCCTTTTCTATCCTCTTTTATCCCCCTTTTATTTGTACATCTCTTCGGCGCTAACCAATCCTCTCTGGTCAGGTGAACTCCGCCGTGCACGCCTTGACCCTTCAGTCTGAGAGGTATCTGAAGCGGGCTCTAGCTGCCGAGGACTCGGCTCACGCAGCCCACACCGATCTGAGGGCAGCTCGCGACCAAATCTATCGGCTGGAGAGCGATGCTTCAACTCAGAAAAATGTCATCAAGGCGCTGATGGCGGAGAAGGAGGAGCTGACACGCGAGAGGGATGAGCTGAAGAGCAAGGTGAGCACCCTCCAAGAAGGCAAGGGGGCTTTAGAGCTCGAGGTGAAAGGCCGTAAGGAGGATAATGGGGTCCTGAAGCACGAGGTGGAGTTCCTCAAGGCCAATATTTAGGAGAAAACTGAGATCTTCAACCAGGCCATAGAGGAGACCAAGGTTAAGGCCACCCTAGACTATGTCAGATCGGACAAGTTTGACACCGTGCTGATGGAGGCCTATCGTAAGGGCTTCAAGCTTAGTAAGTGGTTGATAAGGCACACATACCCCGAGCTCGACACGAGCGCCATCACCACTTCACGGATCACGGACGAGATAGCCCGCCAGGCCACAGAGGACCTAGATTCTGAAGAGGAGAGCAGCGATGAAGAGGCATATGCCACCGACCTGGCAGAAGCTCCTGAGGAGGTCCCGAGTAAAGATGACGAGTCCCCCACATAGTTTGTGTAGTCCTTGTACCTTGAGCCTGTGAGCTCAGTTTTAGTTTCTTTTATTTTCTTTTTTTTTACCGAACTCGTTGTATGGAACTCTCAATCAATGAATTTTGCTTTTTTGCTAAGTACTGCGCACTTTATACTTTTGCCAGAGTGACTGCTTTATCCGAACTATTAAGTGTCCGAAGTAGGGTTTTCCGAAGTAGCGATATAGTAAGGCATATGCCCAAACTGTCTTCTAGTACTTGACTTACTGGTTGTCCCTAGCGGGTCCAACCCATTGTATGCCGAGGTGGGCTAAGCGCTGTAGGGTCCATACCTGAGTTGTTTGCGTCCTTGGCATACTATGCACTGTAGTGCCGAGGCCCTTGGTTAGCTCGGCGTTTTAGCCCTTTGGCTGGGGGAAGTGACTTTAGTCACTCCCTCCTAGAGTCTGCCCATGCCGAAGAGGTGACCGAGTCCTATAGTGCCAAGGTCATTGTTAGCTCGGCATTTTGGCCCTTAGGCTCTGGGAGCGACTACGGTCCACCCCCTCCTGGAGTTTGCCCATGCCGAAGAGGCGACTAGGTCCTATAGTGCCGAGGTCATTGTTAGCTCGGCATTTTGGCCCTTGGGCTTAGAGAGCGACTTGTAGCTTACTTAGCTCGACGATCATGGGTAATATTGCCTTAAGTTGACAATGTTCCATGCTCGAGGTACTTGTTTCCCTTCTAGGGTTTCGAGCTCGTATGTACCTTCCCTGAGCACCCGCTTTACTCGGTAGGGTCCTTCCCAATTAGGCCCGAGCTTACCAACGCCGGGCTCAGGCACCACAACTTTACGAAGAACCAGGTCTCTGTCGCGGAAGTTTTGCTTTTTGACCTTGGCGTTATAGTACTGAGCTACTCTTTGTTGGTAGGCCGCGGTCCTGATATATGCAAGGTCCCGTACCTCGTCAAGTAGGTCGAGGTTGGTACGTAGCTCGTCTTCATTTTCCTTGTCATTATATACTTCTAGTCGTAGCGTGGGGACCTCGATCTCGGTTGGGATGACGGATTCAGTGCCGTAAGTGAGATTGAAGGGAGTCTCGCCTGTTGCAGTCTTTACTGTGGTCTGATAAGCCCATAATACATTGGGCAGCTCGTCTGCCCATAGTCCTTTATCTCGGTTTAGGCGTTCCTTTAGCCCGTGGAGGATAGCTCTGTTCGTGACTTCCACTTGACCGTTTGCTTGAGGGTGTGCCATCGAGGTGAAGTTCTATTGAATTCCCATGTCTTGACACTAGTTCTGGAATTTGATGTCCTCGAACTGCTTACCATTGTCAGAGATCGATACCCAAGGTAGTCCGAAACGACACACTATGCTCTTCCCGAAGAAGTTCTGCACATTCTGAGCTGTGATTGTTGTGAGAGGTTCAGCCTCAACCCACTTAGTGAAATAATCGACTGCTACCACTAGGAATCTTCTTTGCCCTGTTGCCGGTGGGAATGACTCGAGTATGTCGATCCCTCACTGTGTGAATGACCATGGGCTGGTAAGGTACTTTAGGTTGGCAGCAGACGGGTGATGGATGTTGGCATGCTTCTGACACTTGTCACATCTTTTGACGAGCTCGGTTGCGTCTGCCTTCATCGTTCGCCAGTAGTACCCCTGTCGTAGTGCTTTCTGGGCGAGGGCCCTGCCCTCCAAGTGTTCGCCGCACAGGCCCTCATGAGTATCGCGGAGGACGAGCTCGGATAGGGGAGCGTGTAGGATCTTCGGTACAGCCGCTCGTCTATCATGACGTATTTGGCTGCCTGACGCTCTACCCTCCTAGCAACATTACGATCTGCAGGGAGGGTTTCGTGTAGCAGGAAGCTCACGAGCGGATCGATGCAGCTCGGCTCTGCTTGAACGACGGGAGCGACCTCCTCTGCCCCCCCGAGAATGCTAGGCCAAGGTGAGTTCTCTATATACACGGTTCTCATGGTGTTATCACTAGTGCTGGCTAACCGGGATAGGGCATCGGCCTTAGCGTTCTTTGATCTCGGGATCCGCTGGATGAAGTGTGACTAGAAGTTGAGCAGAGCCCCTCTTACTTTGGCTAAGTAAGCTATCATGGTTGGCTCGCGAGCTTCGTACTCACCTGTAACCTGGTTGACCACGAGCTAAGAATCACTACAGACGACAATGTGCTTAGCTTTCACCTCGTTCACTAGATTCAGCCCAGCTAGTAACGCCTCGTACTTTGCTTCGTTGTTGGATGCCGCGAACTTGAAGCGTAGTGCATACTCCAGTTTCACACCGCTCGACCCGTACAGAACGATCCCAGCTCCGCTGCCCTACTGGTTTGACGAGTCATGTACATGAAGGATCCAAGGCTCCTCATCCCAGTTCGCGCTTGGTCTGACTAGGAGAGATGCCGCGCTGGTTGCTACTTCACGGTGCTTGAGCTCAACCGGCCTGGGAACCTCGGGCTCGCTCGAGCTAGGGGCCTCGTGTTCAACCGACCTGGGGACTTCGGAGCTGAATATGCATTTTGCGACAAAATTTGCCAAGGCTTGGGCCTTGATAGCAGTTTGCGGCTTGTACTGGAGCTCGTACTCGCTGAGCTCGATGGCCCACTTTGTTAACCTTTCGGAGATCTTGGGCTTGAGCAGGACTTGCCTTAGAGGTTTGTTGGTAGGGACGACGATGGTGTGAGCTTGGAAGTACGGACAGAGCTTCCGAGCTACAATGAGTATTGCATAGGCTAGTTTTTCTATCTTTGGGTATCTCGTCTATGCTCCCTGCAACACTTTACTAACATAGTAGACGGGTCATTGGACCCAATCTACATCTCTTATTAGTACCGAGCTGGCTACCTCGTCACTTGCCGAGAGGTACAACTCTAAAACATCACCCTCTTCGGGTTGGGTTAAGACGGGGACACTGGCGAGGTACTTTTTGAGCTCGTCGAATGCGAGCTGACACTTTTCAGTCCATTCAAAGCCTTTGCTTTTTATTGCCTTAAAGAAAGACAGGCAACGGTCTGCCAACTTGGACATGAAACGGCTCAGAGCGGCTAAACGGCCGTTCAACTTCTGAACCTCTTTCAATTTCCGGGGAGGTCTCATTTCTAGGATGGCCTTAATTTTTTCTGGGTTAGCCTCAATGCCACGCCGGTTAACGATGTACCCTAGGAATTTATCCGAGGTGACACCGAAGATACACTTATTCAGGTTCAATTTCATGTTAAACTTACGCAGAATTTCAAAAACCAAATGCAAATCTTGTATTAAATCATGTGAAAATTGGGTTTTGACGACCATGTCGTCTACATAACATTTTATTTTCTTGCCAATCAGTGGCTCAAATAATTTATTTACAAGTCTCTGAAAGGTTGCCCCAGCATTTTTCAACCCAAAGGGCATGACCTTGTAACAGTACAAGCCGAGCTCGGTTATGAAGGCAGTCTTTTCTTCGTCAGCTGGATCCATCCTGATCTGGTTGTAGCCCGATTAGGCATCTAAGAAGCTCAACAACTCATGCCCTGAAGTCGCGTCTACCAGACGGTCGATCCTAGGGAGTGGGAAGCAGTCCTTTGGGCAAGCTTGATTTAGGTCGGTGTAGTCGACGTACATGCACCATTTATCGTTAGCCTTTTTTACCAGAACGGGGTTGGCCACCCAACTCGGGTAATGGACTTCCCTGATAAAGTTGGCTGCGAGGAAGGAGATTCCCGACCTCCTCGTCGACTGCCCTCCATCGCTCTGGGGCTAAGTTGCGTTTCTTCTACCTAACGGGCCTAACTACAGGATCAGTATTCAGCTTGTGAGTCATAATGCTAGGGTCTATACCGGGCATCTCTACCGCGGACCATGCAAAAACATCTAAATTTTTAAGTAAAAAACTTACCAGTTGGGATTGCAGAGATTCCTCAATAGAAGCGCCAATCTGAAGTGTCCGAGCTGGGTCCTCTATCGATGCTGGGATGGAGACGGTCTCTTCTGTGGATGCAGCTCGTTCCTCGCATTGCTCCGTAGGTCATTCCAGCTCAAGGTCGTTGACCACCTTAGCTTTCCCTTTGAGGGCAGCGACATAGCACTTGCAAGACTCAAGTTGGTCACCCCGCGCTATCCCAATTCTGAAGTCTATGGGGAACTCATTGCCAGATAGTAAGTGGAGACCACAACACGTAGGGCATGGGTGATCGGCCGACCTACTATGGCATTGTACAGGGAGGGGGTTGCGACCACTAAGAAGTCATGGTTGAGCCTCACTATGCTAGGCCAAGTGCCGACTTCCACAGGTACTGTAATCCTTCCCAGGGGCCTGACTTCCTCTCCGCTGAAGCCTAGCAAGGGAGTATTTGCAGGCTTCAGGTCACTTTCTTGGAGCTAGAGCTGGTCGAATGCTGCCTTGAAAAGGATATATGTCGAGTTGCCCAAGTCGACGAGGACACGTCTGACTTCAAAGTCGTTAATCTTTATCTTTATGACAAGCGCGTCATCATGGGGGTAGTGGACCCCACACGCATCGTCCTTTATGAAGAAGTTCATAGCCTTCTTTGGCCACTTCGGGGGATTCTGCTCTTCCATAGCGGCCTTGTGAGGTGATGCTCGAGCTGCTGCCAAAGTGCAACCCGCGACAATTGAACCTCCAACGATTACGTGGATAGTCCCCCGAACTGGTCTCTCTTCCAGGGGCTGCCTCTGCGGTTGCTCTTCCTGCCTGCTGGGTTCGGGAGTGTCTCTACTCTGCTCCCCCTACCGACCTGCTTTATTATTATTATTACTCTGTACAAAATTCCTCAGGTATTCGTGACGGATGAGCTCCTCTATCTCGTCACGGAGATTTTTACAGTTTTCGGTACTATGACCGTGGTCTTTATGGAAATTACAATACAAATTTTTATTCCTTGCATTAGGGTCTGCCTTCAACCAAGGCGGCCACTTCACATACGGGGCGCCCTTGATGGCCATAAGGATCTTGGCCCGCTTCGCATTCAGGGGCGTGTAGTCCGCCCTTTCTGCTGCCGGAGTTCAGAAAGGCTGTCCTGGCCTTGCCCCCCGAGCTTGGTCCTTCTTCTTCTTACCATCGCCTTGGGTTGGGGGCTCTGTCTCCCTTTTTCTTTTCTCAAGGGCCTGTTCACCTTTCTGGTGGATCTCCTCGTCCGTCCCTATAAACTGATCCGCGAGCTTGAGGAACTCGGTCACAGTCTTGGGCTGATTAACAACCACATGCCACTTTAATTCTTTATAGATGATGCCTCGCTTGGCCGCAGTGAGCCGAACTGCGGGGTCCAGGTCGGGTATTTGCAAACAAGCGTCGTTGAATCGCTTGATATAACTTCGGATGGACTCCCCTTCCTTCTGGACTATGCCAAGGAGGCTCTCTTGAGTTCTTGGGCATCTCTTGCTGGTGACAAAGTGGGAAACAAAGACTTGCACAAACTGTGCCCAACTGCTTATCGATCCGGGCGCAAGGTTTCGGTACCATGTACGGGCTACCCTTTGAAGGTGGTGGAGAAATCCACGCACATATAGGATTCACTGGCCCTTGCCAGATGCATCTGGGACTGGAAGGCATCCACATGGTCGTTCGGGTCAAAGGATCCATCATACTTATCCAGTGGGGGAAGTTTGAAATCCTTCGGCATAGGAATGGCAAGAAGTTCTGGCGACAGAGGAGAAGGAACTGAAAGAAGTGGAGTAACTTTTACTTCGCCCGAGCTTACCTCTTCCTTACTCCGGAGCTCGGGCTGATCGTGAGTGGGAGCTCGGCGAGCTCGACGGCGCCTCCGCTGCTTCCTTGTTGGCTCGGCGTTGGTGCTGCTGACTTCAATATGACCGAGCTTGATGGGCCCAGGGAGGCGCTCAGACTGTTGTTGGTAGCTGCAAACTGAGGGCCCTTGCCTCAAGTCTGCGGCCAGCACCTCGAACTGGTTCTTAGCAAGTGGGAGCCCGAACTGCGAATGCTAAGGCGACGCGGGCCTAACTGGCTGGGAGGCCCCCGACCTGACTGCAGGTTGCGAGGCAGGGGTAGCTGGTCTCTCTTTCCTGCCATGAGATGATGCCGAGGTCTCTCCCCGGCGAGAAGGAAGTTCGTTCCGACGACGGGGCTTGGCCTGCTCCGTGGCCGGATGCCGAGGAGGGAGTGGCTGCTGGGTCTGAGGCAGTGGTGGAAACTGCTGTTGATATTGATACTGGGAGACTTGGTGCAACACTTGCTGTTGATAAAGTTGAAGCTGCTGGAACTATTGCATTTGAGCTTGTATAGCTCACATGCATTGCATGAAGTCCTCAAGCTGGCTTTGGCTGGCCACCAGAGGGATGATGGAGGGTTCAACGAAGGTTTTTCCGATCGTAGAGGGGAGTGGAACATTCACGGGTGTCACTGTCTGAGGCACATTCAGACTGGGAACTCCGTCCGCAGAGAGGGGGATGGTGAACTGTCCAATGCAGACAGTGGGAAGCTGGGGTTGATCCTTAGAGGCGTTTCAGTTTGCACCTCGTCCGGCATTGCTGGAAGAAGCCATGGATGCTGAGTTCTGAGAGTTGTAGTGGTTGGAGGAAAGCTTTTTGCAGCGTTTCCCACAGATGATGCCAAATGATGCTGCGCGATCCGGGCACTCCTAGCTGGCGGAAACCTAGCTCCTAGCTGGTGACAGATGGTACCTGAGGCGAAGAGGAAGGTGAAGAATTCCCGGGGAGCTCGCTCGGCGGGGACACTCTGATGCTTAAGTTGGAACTCTGAGAAAACTGAAGAATACAAAGAGCTGAGAGTGTAGATGGCGCAAGTTCAATACCTCCTCTCTTCGAGGGTCGGGGTCTTTTTATATTGAAGATCTCTCAAATCAAGCGTAACCGCCTCTGCCACAACCGTTATTGCCAAAGCCGAGGTGGCGGATGTGGGCAGCCGTTGCAGGGTACGGACCTGTCAGGCGTGCCACATCTGGCAGAAGTGGCAGGCACGACGCCGCCTGACAAGAGACGTGGGCGCAACCTCCAGATTCGGTAGGTACTATTGTCAGGCATATCTTTTCTATAGGTTGCCGAGCTACTTTGCATCGAGCTGCCTTGGTCCGAGCTACCCTACACCGAGGTGCTAGGGTAGCTGAGGTGCGAGTGCTTGAGGCGAGCCTTAGGCAAGTATGGGCAGGAGCGTTAATGGGGCTATTCGGGGCCCACTGGGAGGAGCTCGGGTCTCGGGAGTCCTCCCCCCTTAGGGAGAATTTGGAGTACGCTAGATGTTTGTTCTTGGCGAGCTGCTACATCCACTAAGTTGCATTGCTGGGCTCCGGCGAGTTCAGTACGCCGAGTTATGGCCAGGCTGCCACGCTAAGCTGTCACTTATGCCAGGTTGTACCCATGTGTTCCCGTGCTACGATGTCGGGCCAAATCACCCTCCATCAATGCGTATCTTGATTTTTCGTCCATATCCATATATATTCAAAGCATATCCCGATACGTCTCTTAAAATTATCTTTCTAATACACCTTACGTTTTCGATACTTTGAAACTTAGTTTTATGCTTATCGCATGTCTTGGATGGCCTTCTGTGCTTATCACAAATCCCAGGTAACTTTTAAACTCATTGCAAGTATGCAATGGTTATTAAGCTCATCGCAAGTTCTGGGAGATTCTGCATAATGTTAGATTTGCGGTGATTGGGGTGATAAAGAACTACATGTACTTGCATAGAGCATGGGACATATTGAACTGAGCAATAAGAGATTGCTTAAGAAGTGTTCTACAATGGGCAATGGTTGGTCTAATTCACGAAGGTGAGTTACAGAAACCCATCTCCTAGGATAGACACAAACACGTCTCCACTTCAATAGCTGAGCAAGGAATGAAAACCTCTGGAGCAGCCTTCCCGCCATTTCTTTGTTATAGGCGCCATAAACATTGATTTCAATAACAGCTAAAGATGGCTTAACCAAATCGGTGCTCAGTGTTGTTGAAACCGTAAGCTCCATGACTTGAGTTTGAGCTTTGGAGATAGAGAGGCTTCAGTTTGAGAAATTGTAATCTAGCTAGATAATAGTCCAAATCATCATCACATTCTATATTTCTATTGAGAAGGTACAAAAGAAAACCATAGACAAAAACAGTTCGGCTTTTATCAGGGCAACACCGTTCGAACAGTCCCTTGCAATCTTGTATTGCAAATATCTCCCATGAAATAAATCTAAGTACGGAATTATAAAGGTTGTTGAAACGGGCTTTGCTCTGACCATTTGTTTTTCATTGTATAGGCTCACTTTGGAAATTGTCTATCAACGAGTCCAGTCTGGGTTGGGATAGAGTGGTCTCAGTCCCGAACCAAATATTAATTGGAACAAAATCAGACTCAGAACAGTCCCGGTTAATAGTCCCATTCATACTGAAAACTATATTTATTTATTTAAATAATAAATAAAAATTAAAAATTTGAGTATATAACCTTAATAAAAATGATAATATAATCGGTTCCAATTCTTGGTTTGGAACAGGCAAGAACCAAACCAACCCAATTGTTAATTGGGACAAAACCATGAAACCATAATCACCATAATCCATTTGGTTCTGGCATTCGGACATTCAGGCAGAACTGATCCGTTGATAGCCTTAGGAAGAATACAAATATAAGTATTTACAATACAAAACCTTGTATATTGTATTTATAAACCTTATATTTGTACTAAATATTTATATAGGTTCAGTTTTTGGAAAAGAACAAATACTATGCACATATAAAATATTACAAAATATATGGTTTTTCACTCTTACTTCTTTCAAAATTAACAACCATATGTACACTCTGGAAAGTGTGCAAATAGAAGATTTAAAATACAAAAGAAGATTCAAAAATACTGTATACAAGGTTTAACACTAAACATTTTTTTTTATATTTGCACTCTTCCCAAACTTACCCTTAATTACAGCTGTCTCTATTATATACCTGTTCAATCCTAGCTTTTGAGTGTTGACCCTGGTTTTATTCCAGCACGTCCCCATCTAAACTCTGCCAAACTGAGCTTTTAGTTTCCTTATTTTGATGAATATACCCATGAAATAATGAAATATCTAAAAAAGACAGATAAAAGGGTGCTTCAGGCCGAAAAAGAACATTTGTCTGTGACTATGACCCATTACAAGAGAGAACTTTGTCAGCTAAGCCCATATTTATATCTATTTGTTAATTAATTAATTAATTAATTTTTTTTTGGGGGGTAGGGGGGGTTGAGGGGAACTAGGAAGCTTTGTGATTGTGATAGGTAAGGAAAGAAGAATTTATTAAACGGGTCCAATCTGACCTGATATAATACCATGATGACTAAATATGGAGTCGGTAGGTATACGAGTCTACATTATGAGTCATGAGATAGCAATTTGGTGGACCAATTTTGAAGAGGGTTTACTATGGGTTGGACCAAAACCTCTATTTAGGGCTTTTGATACGTCATGAGATGATTTGGGTTATTTGGGTCAGATTCTCACCTGCCCAACAAAACAAAAGTAGAAAACATGGAGCACCAGATTTGGATAAATTTGGGCTTGGACAGTTTTGATGTTCAACTCAATGTCTCAATCAACCAAATACAGAGAGGTCAAGTAACAGGGGATGCGGGTCCCCTCCCCTCAAGGCTCAAGGACTATCCTCTAATTTCCAATTCCTCAACAACCTGGCACCAGCAGGCATGCCTAGAGTCTATTACTTGCGTAGGGACCATGAGCCCATCAACTGAAATGGACTCAATAGAGACATATAACCTGTCTTTGATTCCGTGGACGTTTATTGAAACAATTGTTTAGTTTCATTATTTATCAAATAAATAATATAAAATTGAAACGTTTTGATTTTTGTGCAGAGAGCATATAACAGAAACATTTAAAGTGAAAAAGTATAATGGTCTATCTATAAACGCCCACTGAACCAGAGGCATACATAGTATTTAGAAATTCAAGTATTCTGGGCTAATAGCATATAAAACGAAAATGAAGAAATCTGTAGACGATTAACCGTACCCACAGTTGTAAATAAACAAAAAAAACCTTCAAATTCCCAAACACACTTTCAAGAGAAAAAAAATCATTTACTTCCATAAAGCGAAAAAAAGCAGCCTGAGTTAATGATAAATGTGAAAAAGAAACAAGAAATTCTTCCAAAAGTTAAAAAAAAAAAAGAAAAATCAAAGAAGAATGTCCATTTCAGTCAGGATAAACAGCAATAAAGCTCCTCTAAAGAAACATCAACCACTCTTCTAAACACCTCCTTACAAGCAACATAACACAGAAACTAAAATGCAGTAATATGCTCAAAAACAATCTCCTTTGAGTCCTTTTCTCATCACAGAAAAGGGAAACCAGAGCTCTCTTTGCCAGCTGTAATAGAATGAAAAAATAAAAGAGAAAAAAAAAAGATACATAAGAATAACACCCCTTTGATGATTACTCACCTTTTCCTTTTTCCCTCTGCATCTACCCTTTATGATGCTTTAATTTATACCAAATTAAATTAAACCAACTTATGAACATGATTCCTAATTTTCTCTTTGGTGATCTAAATCAATCTCTACTTTCTGAAAAGAAGAAGAAGAAGAAACATGAATCTGTACTTTCTCTCACCCACACCTTTTTGAGAGGAGGACCAAGAAAACAATTAGAAAAACTATGGATGAAAGCCCAATTGCCACTCCAAGCACAACCTTACTCGGTCCATGGTGATGATCATTCTTGCCCTTATCGCTACTATCTGAACTATCATCTTCGCTGTCACTGCTGCTATCGTCTGAACTCGATGACCGCTCAGCCGGGGGCGATACGGGCAGCCCATCTTTATCGCAGCGTGCAATTCCAAGCTTCAGCTTTGACGAAATAATTGAGTGGTTGTAACAGAGATTGCTATTTCCACCTACTTTGAACACGACCAATCTCTTTATGAAGGACCCATTGAAGGGCATGACCCCCCGGAAGTTATTGTTTTCGAGATTGAGATACTTCAGATGCTTCATCTCCGAGAGGAACTTCGGAATGGTCCCATTGAACTGATTCGAGCTCAAATCGAGGTGAACCAAACCTGGAATCTCCGACATTGATTCGGGTATCGGACCTGACAAGGAATTGGAGGCAAACGACACATTTCTGAGTGACATCAGATCTCCCAGCGAAGTGGGTAGCTCACCAGTAAGTGCATTTGAAGAAAGATTCAAGAACTCAAGGTCGGCCAGAAGTGTCAGCGAACTGGGCACCTTCCCTTTGAGTCGATTACCGGAAATATCTATGTGGGTATAGTTCGAATGCCATCTTTTGGGGAGAAAACCAGTAAGATTGGTGTTTGAAATCGTTACTGAGCTGAGCTTCTTCAAGTTCCTGAGTATGATCAACGGTCCACTGGCGCTAATTGTCACGTCTGAGACAGTTAGATCCACGAGGTTCTGTAAGCGGCCGAGGAAAACGCCCGACAATTTATGCAGACTGTTGATGCAGGAGAATGAGCGGAGATTGGCGATGAGCTCGACGGGGAAGTGAACCGGAGGGATATGGCAGTTGAGGAACTCGAGATCTTGCAATGTACTTAAAGATTTTAAGGCGGTGATGGACATCTCGACGTCGTCGGAGCAGTTGACAAGGCGGAGAGTGACGAGGTGGCGGAAGGGCCTGCTGGAGTCACAGACAGTAGCATTGTGGAGGGAAGGTTGAATGCAGGGGTCTTTGGCGGTGGGGATGTTGAGGGATTGGAGGGCAGTGAGCTGTTTGGGATCAAGGGTTGATGAGGAGGATGGGGGTGAAGGCTTTGTAGGAGTTGTAGCTGGAGCTGGAGATGAGGGAGAAGGCTCTTCTGTAGGTGTTGCAGCTGGAGCTGGAGAGGTGGGTGAAGGTTTGGTGGGTGCTTTAGCTGGAGCTGGAGATGAGGGCAAAGGTTTTGCAGGTGTTGTAGCTGGAGCTGGAGATGAAGGTGAAGAAGGTTTTGTAGCTGGAGCTGGAGGTGAGGGCGAAGATTTTGTAGGTGTTGTGGCTGGTGCTGAAGGCAAAGGTGAAGGTTTTGTGGGTCTTGTTGCCGGAGCTGAAGGTGAGGGTGGTTTGATTGGAGGGGTTTCCGGTGGTGGTGATGAGGTTGAGTTGCGGGGGAGAGAGGAGGAGATGGTGACGGTGGAGGATAAGAGCAGTAGGAGTAGGATAAGAAGAAATGGGGATTTGGGTTCCATTGCAGAGAGAGAGAGAGAGGATGTGATTGGGTTGTCTGCTTTATTTCAGGTTCAGGGAGGTGACATTAAAGCAATAAATTCTGTGATACGAGTATTTGAATGTAAAAAAGTAAAAAAAAAAGGGGAGATCGAGCTTGAAGAAGGGACAGACGGTTGGAATTTGGAAGTATGCAAATAAAGTAACCCAAAGCTATGAATCATGAGTTATAATAACTAAGAGTCTAGAGGTTTTCTGGTATACGAAGAAAGGATTTAGGATTAAGATAAGTAATTAGGCAAATTTCGGATCTGGGTAGGTAAATAGGATTTCTAGAAGGTAAAAGCTCTCTGGGAATAGTGCATAAACCATTTGGGTTAAAGTCATATGACCACAGTAATTGTTGGCACATACGTATCTGGGTCCTCAACTCTGAGCATCCGATGGATGCGGACCCCAGATCAAAACTATTGGTCCCGTGGCCCCCCAGAAGAGCCTAAATCGCTAGGTTCCTATTTCCTAATCTCCAGATCGGAATGGGGGAGAGGGGGGAGCCCTAATTCAGCTTGTAAAGCCATTAATGGTGATAGTTGAAACTTTACTCTCCCCCCAAGCAAGCTAGAAAAAATATCCTTTATTTAGGAATTTGATTTGGACGCATCAATTTTACAGTATACTCGTTAGATCAAAAGGTAAGAGCCTCTGTTTTTCAACTTCTATCCTGTTCAAAGAGTGAGTTCTTTGGAGGTTTAGGGTTTAACAAATTACTGTGAGTCTGTGAGTACTAGAGGATAGGATAAGATGCATGGATAATCACAACCTGGGGCCTGGGGGAAACCGGATTTGCTCCTGGTCCTGGCTGGGGATGGTCCCTAGCATCTGACCCATCCAAGACAGCATCAACATAGCCGTAGGTGCAACTTATGAGTAACCAATTCCGATGCATGTTGTAGATTCTTTTTTTTTTATGTACGTAGTATGTTCGTATGTAAGTGACCGTTGGAGACCGTGCGAGGAATCCGCCTTCGATTGGTCAACCTTTTCGTCCCATGCCAAGTTCCCAATTGCCATTTACCAAAAAGCCCTGATCACAAACAGAAAGGGAGACGATTCAATACTATACTGCACTATCCAGATCCAAATATCCAATCCATACACATATCATATGTGTGGGTACCTATCCACCCATCAACGTGGAACGTCATCTAAAAAGTTGGATAATCATTGTGGGCAAGATCCACAAATTGGGTCCATGGACCATTATTTTAAAAGGGCCCACCATCTGAGCCATTATTGATTGCTACAACATGAGAGTAAGTGCAACATACCACAATATGTATAATTAGTAGATTTTTAATACCGAAGTTCAACAAATTCTTCTGTGTGGAGTGTGGACGAACATGGTGAATGTACACCAGATCTCTTTTCTAATTCATGAATGTTCTGTAGCCAACCCCCCCCACCAAAAAAAAAGAGAGAAAACAGGGTTGTGGTAATATGGGGTATGGGGTCACTGTAACTTTGGAGGAGAAGCTCTGAGCCGCGTCTGAAGATACTGTCTTTAGAACGTTATTTGCCCCCACTCAGTTTTATTGAGTTTTTGGGTTACAGGCAAATTCGTTCTCGGGATACAATAGAGCCTTGGGCGAGAATCTGCAACCAACAAAGTTGAAGAGTCTCCAAAGAAACCTTCTGTGAAACTATAGCAGACCGGACTGAGAGAGAGAGAGTATGTGAATTTCGAAATTGTGTGTTTTGGAGTCTGATTCATGCTCCTTAAATAATTTGTGAAGAGGTATGAAGAAAAGGTAGGTGTTGGTTTAGAGAAGGCACCTTGAACAGTCACAATTTCAAACATTGCGACTGTTTAAAAAGTAATTAACAGTTAATGACTGTTAACTTTGAATTGTGCCTCTTGATCACACCCGATCGAATTGTGACTGTTGATCTCATCAACGGTGATCAACGGTCAGCAACGCACCAAAACCAAAGCCGTCCATTGCTAACCACGTGGGTGCTAGTTGATCTCATCAATTAGTAGAGGCGAGCAAAGTGTGCCTCTAAAGCGCCTCATTGCGCCGCACACACATGTGCGCACGCGTTGCGCGGTATCGAATCCCCATACTCTCTTCTACTAATTCTAAGGAGTGTAAATCAATTCTTATTGAAATACAGAAAACAAAACTTATAATTTTCCAATGTGGGACAAGTTCAAAACTGGGTTTTGTAAGAGAAAAACTVAWTTTYCAAWYAARTGTGYARGTGCAATTTCTCATGTAATTGACCAATCAAACCCATTGGATTTAATCTCTTATGAGATCAAAATCCAACACTTGCCACCTATCTAGAACTCAAGACCTAACACAAAAAACGGATCCAACCCCAAATGATAGATATAACTTCCCAATTAGGCCAAAGGCCTAAAGTCTATAATATTATATAACATGACCCCGTAACAAGGTGACTTCACACCGTTAAGGGTGTTTTCACACTATTTTTCAGCTACACCTTTACATCTTCATTCTACTTATACAAGGATCATGAGTTAAACTTCCCTTTTTGTTTTGGCAAGAAGAGTCATGAATTAAACTTCAGGGATAATAATACCAAATTCACCATTCTCAATTTTCATTTTCTTCTCCAGCAAGTGATACAGCAATAGCATCAATGGAATGGGTCGGTAAGTTAAGCATGTCAATTGAAGTCACCCTCCCCAGAAAAAATAAAAACACAAAAAAAAAACAGCTATATAGCCTATAGAAACTCAAAATCCTATCTTTCAAGAATATGCAACTCCAGCTATAACATATATGTAGCTGAGTGTGTTCAGAAACCCCCAAATAACATCGTTCAATATTACATCAACAAAAGTACAATTGATCCTACACTCTGACATATTGACATTTCAAAGGCTTCAATTTTCTAAAGATGAAATTGCGTACCAAGCCATGTTATACTCTCCAGTTCATTTTGTTTAAACTCAACACAACAAAAGGATTGACAATGCTACAACTCAGCTTCTGCCTTTAAATTCCCAAAAGGAACTCAGTTACTTGTGTGGTACAAAACTTTTGACCATCTTCACCTATGACAGAAAAAGCTGCAAATAATAAAGGAATGCAAGCACCAATTCATTCATGATGATTCAAGGGAGTGGGAAAACCAAAGCACTACAAATCTTGCTTCTGATGGCTGCCAATCGGCTATACCTGCCAGTTTTGATCTATGAAATTGAGTAAACCTTCACTACTTTGGATGTGTCACAAACAACAAGGTTTTCTGAATTGGTCGGAGTGGTGCAGAGCCAATTTACCTGCCAGAAGGAAGAATCCTTGATCAGGATCTGCTATGGAAGCATACCTTTATCAAGTCAAGCAATATTTAAGCAGAAACATTACAATCTAGACTCTGCAAAATAAGAAATAAAAATCTCACCTTTTTGCTTATGTTAATGTTCAGCTTTAAAAGATCACTGTTGTTGCTGCTTTGTCCTGCATCAAGATGTTTAGACCAATCCCAAACCTTTACAAGTGCATCATTTCCACCTGAAATTATAAACCTTCCTCTCTCTTCAAACAATGAGAATGCCCTGTAAATTTGATCATCTTTGGAAGAGTGAATGAAAACACCCTCAATAAGCTAAATTTTCTTCAAAAGTTATTCATGAAATGAAAATACTTACACACATGATACGGCAGCAGCATGTCCTCCTGAAGCATAGTCTAAATGAAATCTTTTTCCTCTGCTTTGATCATTGGTTGCAGCATTTTCAGTTGGCACACTGTTTCTAGATCTTGGTTGAGATCCTTTTCGCTGTTGTGAGGAACTCCTTGACTTAGCAGCAGCAGCAAGTTCACATTCAATATCTATCACATCGACAACACCATCACCCCTAGCCACCACACAAATTTTGCTTGATTTCTCTAACATATCCACTTCAGGAACTGCTATGGCATGAACAAAAGCGGGGTTGAAACATTGACTTTCATTACCATGAACATCAACATCAGGCATACCTGCAATGCATCAAATGATCTTAAGACTTAACACATACAAGTTACATATGCCAAACTAGAGAAGTTGTACTGGATGACTTTTGTCAAAGACCTTATTGCAAGCATTTTGCAACTTCAAATTTCATGACTAATTAGATTTCCTAGAATCATAAGATCTAAGGAATATTAGTCCATTCAACATAATCTATAGCATGGCAGGAAACTGATGCATACAAGGCATGGTAAGCAATCAAAATCCCGGTTTCCTGATCGACAATCCAGGTGAGAAAATAAATAATCTTTTACATAATAGGTTAGCAATCTGGAGGCCAAGGATTAAAATTCTGTTTTTGAAATTTGATTTGATCAGAATATTTATGCTAAATTTCTGCTTCAGTCCAACTTAAAGATAGTTCAAAAGTAGAAGCTAGAACTTGATCTGGACCACCCAAATTCAAACCAGCCTTTGACAAACTGCCACAGCTATGTTTAACCATCTCAACAAAAACCTTCATACAAAAAGGAAATATTGAGAGCTCTAAGAGCCCGAAAGGATATGCATAAATGGTTGCAGAAAAATGTCAAAATCTTGTGATCACCTAATAAAACATGGACATGCTAGTGTTCCAACCAAAAAGGAGATCACCAAGTGTTTTCAATTTAAAACAAACAGAGATGCTCTCTTTGTTTTATTGAAAAGTCGCAAGAATTTGTGTGACAACGATCACAGCAGATGTTTGCTCATAACAGATCACCTCTTATACTAGTGGTAAGCTACTTTTACAGTCTCCTGCCATTTTCAATGGTCACTATTGCACGACTGTTGAATAAAAAAGAGCTTTGCTAAGTGTAGACACTCCATTTTTGCACCCTTTAGTCTTTCTGCAGCACTTCGAGCTTCAACCATTCTTCAGCTAACGTCTCAGCCCACCCGGGGGCATTCTTGGATTTTCACAGAAGTTTGAACCTCTAGGATCCGAAACCATAGGTACGTAGAGCCCAAAAATCCAAATCCAACACTGTTTATCGCTTCATCTTAAGACCCGAAACCAGAACCGATTCCGATCGTCCAATCGGGATCATTTTGATCTTGAAACTTATCTCACTACAAATCAGAAATACAACACCATAGGTACGTAGAGCCCAAAAGTCCAAATCTAATGACACCAAGATCACCCAAATCCGACATTGTTTACCCCTTCATCTTAAGACCCAAAGCCGGAACCAATTTCGATTGTCCAATCGGGATCATTTTGATCTTGTAACTTATCTCACGATAAATAAGAAATCCAACACCATAGATGCGTAAAGCCAAAAATCCAAATCCGACGACACCAAGATCACCCAAATCCGGTACCAATTACCACTTCATCTTAAGACCAGAAACCGGAATCGATCTCGATTGTCCGATCAGGATCATTTTGATCTTAAACCTTATCTCACGTCAAATCAGAAATTCAACACCATAGTACGTAGAGCCCAAAAATCCAAGTCCGACGACACTAAGATCACCCAAATCTGACATCGTTTACCTCATCCTCTTGAAACCCTAAACTGAAACCAATACCGATCATCCGATCGGGACCATTTTGATCATGAACCTCATCTCACGTCAAATCAGAAATCCAAAACCATAAATACATAGAGACCAAAACTCCAAATCCGATGACACCAAGATCACCCAAATCCGACATTGTTTACCCCTTCATCTCAAGACCCGAAGCCGAAACCGATTCTAACCGTCTGATAAGGATCATTTTTTATCCTGAACCATATGCCACATGAAATAAAAAATCCAACCTTGTAGATGAATAGAGCTCAAAATTCTGAGTCCAACAATGCCAAGATCATCCGATTCCAACACCGTTAACCCCTCCATCTTGAAACCCAATGCTATACCCGATTCAGACCCCTCCGTTTGGAATCTTCTTCACTATAACTTCAAAACTAGGGACCCTCACGACCAGATCTTTCTCCCAACCTCTAGAGCCATCTTAAAATTTAAAATTTAACCAGCTAAGGAGCCTCCAATCAATCAAACCAATCACCTAAACTTGGAATGTTCAATTTAGGTAAATTGGTGAAATTTTCCACTTATTTTCTTGATTGATTGAGAGGATCTCTCCCAAAGCTGTCTTCATAGCCCCTTCCCTCAATCAATCTCCCTCCAAAAACCCTTTAAACCTCAGCCATTGATCTCCCTATCTCAGCCCTCCATTCCCTTCTAGAATCCTCTCCAAAAATCTATAACCCCCCCCCCCCCTTTCTCACACACAAGGAAACATTCTAGCCTAGACACATTCTAACCTAGGGGGAAACCATGCAAACACCCTCACACAACCATTAGCCACGCTAAGCATCACTAGTTCAAGGCATTTCTCAATATTTTGACAGCACAATTAATTTGATGACTATGTTTGACAATCACATTTAATCAAGTCCTTCAACACAATGTTCTGAAAATTGTAATCATATTGTAAATCACAGAGAAGGTTGATCAAACTATATTGTAAATCATGACTTTCTACTTTTTTTTAGAAATTTGTCAAAAAAATAAAATAAATATGCTAAAACACAATATACAGAATTGGTTTCACCCCATTTGTAACCCATATTCATTATACTTAATACAACTGATTTTACCACTTGCACAATAGAAAAGCAAGATGATATGATAAAGTTCAACTTGAATGTCAATTACTCCACATTTTGTGGCACTTTAACCTACATATAATGGAAAATAAACTCAATAATGTTTCTAGATGGGTTTTCAAGAAGACATAAGTGTTATTGCACTTTTAGTAAAAATTATTCAGACAGATTCAAATCAGAACCCTCAGAATTCATGATTAAAATCATGATAAATCATGATATCATTATTATAAATCATAAGATTGTGACAGCTATGTTTCAAGATGTGTTATGCATGCATGTTACTTGAACTTTTAGTGAAAAATCCATATCAACGTATACCCATGCAGCGCCTGTGTTGGATAACATTGTGCAACACATAAAAGCCTAAACTTTTAAAGTAAATATGCTCCTAAATATTATTTCAAATTCTCTTATCTCAAGCAATCACATCAGACTATAATTCTCAGTGGAACTTTACCAAGATCGAATAATAAAAATTAGCATACAAGTTTTGGATAGTTCATGTTACAATTGTAAATAACATGCTTCCTAGTTAAGAATAAGCATTGAGGTATAAAATACCAAAATCCACGATTTTGTGCGGCCGCCCTTTGGAAAAGTCCCACATTACAAGTTTTGCATCAAGTCCACCAGTAATGACTGCCAAAAACATCCCAACCATAACATGTTAAGGGGGGAATCCCATATTTAGAACTGCATTAAGTACGATATTTTCATCTAACACTGCCAAATGGGAAAATAAGTTCAAGCATTGCATAATACAAAGAAATAGAGAAATTGATAAGCAATAAATTTTCACCCTCCAAACCCATCAAGATATGGAATTTCCCCCCTAACATGCAGCATGTCATAGTAGCATAAAAGTACCAAAAGTATTAGCACATTGATGAGCTTGAAATCAAGTTTTAGACTCCTTTAATTTTGTACCATCAACTATGACAATCGAGTAGCAATTAATATTGTTAAAGTAATTTAGACTATGAAAATACATGATACAGAGAACATACTTGGAATAAAATGCAGGATACCATACACATGAATCAGGAAATAAGTAAAAAAATTAGTGATAAAATGTCTGAACAATAAAATCGAATATTTCCAATAGTTGTGTACACCATTGGTGTCTGACAGAGATTGTGCAGTAGCATTGATAGAGATGCTTAAAGTAGACTATGTGTCCAGTACTATCAGTAACCAGGGACATTGATAAGATTCTATTGCACTCTGAGAGCATGGAAGGGCAAATGCATTGCAGATTGTACAGGCTCTATGGAAGGATCCTTGAATTGGAAACTGCATTCCCAGATTTTCTGGGAAAGCAAAAGTTTGTCCACCTAAACTGCAGAAACCTCATTACTACACTGGAAATACAACCTATTCAGGAGTTTCTAGTAACTAGAGTTATTACTGAAAGAATGGTAGGATCCATCTAATGGACGCCATAAAGGTTGCGGAATGGGTGGGGCGAATTTCAAAACTTTCCTACCTTCTCCCAACTGGGAATCATATTCCCTGAATTTAGAATACAATATTCAAGGATCTACTTGAACCCTAATCAAACCAGATCTGTACCAAAAGATA